>JAVJIF010026960.1:0-45783 GCA_038442645.1 Agave tequilana | reverse complement strand
AATTTTTGGGAAGCTTTCCAAGCTACTTAATTTTTGGACTTTCCGGAGTTTTCGGTGTTTTCCCGGATACCGGAATTTTATCCAGATATTCCATTTTTCTCTTTTTCCCATTCTCTCTCCTTTCTCAGACGTGAGTCTCACCAGACTCAGATCTGATTTTTAATGCGAAGATTCGCATTTATTCTGCATTTAATGCACTTCAGATCAACTCTGATAAGTCATCACGACTTTTGTCTTTTCTGCTAAACGCGACTTTCGCATTTTTCCTCTAGACACAGGTTTCATCTCCGCGTCTGGCTCTCTTTTGCCTAGACGCGGATCCCATTTTTATGGGACGCAGGTTTCAATTGTGCGTCTCATTTCTTTTGAATTCCAATGGCAATATTGTAAATATCACATTCCCTTATATATATAAACCCCCACTTTCTTTCTCTCTCTTTCATTATTCTTTCTTTCCTTCTTCATCTCTAACAGCCAACGAAAATGGCAGCCCATAAAAACAGCCCCATGCTCCCTCCTTTGGCCGGCCATTCTCCACCATTCTACCCTCCAACTCCTCCACCTTTCTCTCCTCCATTTCCTCCTCCATTCCAACAACAACAACCACAACAACACCACCTCCACCAACTTCTTCTTCCTCTTCTTTTTCCACCAAATAACCTATTTCCACCACCACCTTCTCCACCATCTCCACCACCACATACTCCATCTTGGCCACCACGAACCACGCCATCTTTCTCCCCTCGGAGAGCTCTTTCTAACGAGCTATTGCTTCGCACTCCGAAATACCTTTTGCAAAACTCCAATCTTCCATTTTTAACTAGACTTGCACTCTCATTCTTGCCTTGGGCTTGGGGCTTTGGCCGCCCACCTTCGGCCTCCAGCCACCTCCGGCCGCCGCCGGCGACCGCCGCCAACCCATGGCCGGTCCTCCTCCTTACCTTCTTCTTTCTTTTCTTTCCTTTCCTTCTTTCTTTTCTTCCCTTCTTTCTTTCTTTCTTTCTTTCCTTTATTTCCTTGCATCTCCCCCTTTTTCTCCCAAAAACATGCGTCCCCCTCTCCCTTCCTTGCGCCTCTCACATCCCCCTGTCACTCTCTTTCTCTTGTTAATTACTAGACGCGGAGTTCACCCCGCGTCCAAGTAATTTCTTAACGCGATCTTCGCGTTCTTGATATTTGTTTAATGTGATCCTCGCGTTCTTGTGTTGACGTGATGCGGAGCTCATGCTCGCGTCTATGTTCTCCTCATGTCCTTGTTTAAACGCGGATCTCGAACCCCGCGTTTGTGATCTCTACGCAACGCGACTTTCGCGTCTGCGATTCCCGCATCTTCATTCTCTCTCCTCCTTTTTATTGGAACGCGTTTACGCGTTTGGTTCCTGGATTCCGGAGATCGGGGATTTCACAGTATTTTTCATATTTAGGCGAGTGTCCTCGCCTTCCCTTTGGACTTTCCCGAATTGTCGGGTTGACATGTATTGCATATTATGTATTTGTATCGTATTCCTATTTTATATTGTGATGTACATACTTGTTATATTAACTCTTGACATACACCTGTCTGTATCATTTAGCAACTGATGTATTAACAGCTGATATACTACTACTTGACACTTGTTCTTTATGACATGACTTATTACTCATCACCTGCCTGATCGCTTGTCACTGCCATGATTAGAACCTGATACCTATTACGATTGATGTGTTACCTCTCTACCCATGATTATCACATTACGGGAATGTAGTACTTGATCTCTTGTTATGAACTCCCGTTATGCTTGTTGTGTACTTCTATTATGACCAGTTATGATCCTACTCATTCCCAAAATCTGATAATTTTGTTAATAAGCTATAAAAAAGGATAACTTGCACAGGATATGTGAGGAAGTGATGGATGCCGGTATGGTGCCTTGCTTATAGTAGTGGAATACTAAACTGACGATTCGTGTTAGGGGGATTTCAGACCCCAGAAGATGCGTGTTAGGGGGATTTTAGGCCCTCAAATGGCTGTGTCCCGGACGGACGGGAACTACTATAAGTATGAGCTATCAGTTCTTCATCAGCTTCCAATAACCAACCTCGACTTGCTTATATATAGTTGTATGTGTGTTGAGATGTACACTAGGACACATACCTAGATATATGGGTCGGACGAGTAATAATAATAATAAGATGCCAAGATAATAACTTGTTATGTTGCTCTACAAACTTAGTTATACCACTTGTCTTGCCACAATTGCATTCATCAGGTTTTACTTCGAATTTCCGATTTTATGATTATTATACTATACCTGTTCATATCCTGTCTTTCTACTTGTATTCTATTCCACCTGTCTCCTGCTCTTATCTTATCATATCTTAAGTATGTCCTGCTTGATATCAATTGTTGTATATCTACTTGCTCCTGCATGCTTGTGCCCACGACACGGTTTTCAATGCATAGTTATGACTTGGATTTATCGATACACGTGTGCTTATCTATGCTCGCCATCTGGCTTTCGTATCACCACTCGCCGGGGAGTTCTGACTCCTCTAGATCCTCATGTCCAGGTTTTGGAGCTTGGAGCTTGTGCAATCTCCCAGTTGCTGATCAGAGTGGCGCAGCTGAAGCGTAGATCCCCAGCAGACCGTCCAGAGCCCCATCCTTCTAGGCCCCCTTGCTCGGCTCTAGAGTTTTTCTTGTTATGGCTCTGAGCCTCCATTTGTATTGTTTATACTTGTACATCTCCTTGTATCCTCGCATTTGCGCCATATTGGTGATGTAATATTCTTGTAATATTTGTCACCTCTGGTGATAACTTGTAATTGTACTCATGTGTTGGAATATATAATGCACCACGTGCTTCCGTACTCTGA
The DNA here is from genome assembly GCA_038442645.1 of Agave tequilana. NCBI lineage: Eukaryota > Viridiplantae > Streptophyta > Magnoliopsida > Asparagales > Asparagaceae > Agave > Agave tequilana. The sequence goes on along the minus strand of JAVJIF010026960.1, from coordinate 42,927 downwards.
TTCTTGCCTGTACTGATGCTTAGCGTATATACTTGAGGGTATTTCCGACCTGCGTATATACGTCGCAGTGACGTCCCCGTACCCGCCGGATCAGGGCGTTACACCATCTTTCAAAGTTGGATGCAGTTTTGGAAAGATTTGTTGAAGAAACCACTAGTGAATATGTAACACCCCAGTCCTGCGGGTACGGAGACGTTACTGCAACGTATATACGCAGGTCAGAAATACCCTTACGTATATACGCTAAGCATCAGTACAGGCAAGAATCAGAGTACGGAAGCAAGTGGTGCATTATACATTCCAACATATGAGTACAATTACAAAGTTATCACCAGAGGTGACAAATATTACAAGAATATTACATCACTGATAGGCGCAAATGCGAGAATACAAAGATATGTACATGTATGAACAGTACAAAAGGGCGCTCACGAGATAGCTGGAGAAGCCGCGAGCCAACAAGGGGGAGTAAGGATGGGACTGGAGCTACAGCTGATCTGTCTGCTCCACAGAAGTAAGCTTGATCCTCAGCAAGAAGATCCCCTTCGGTCCAAGCTCCAGGACCTGGACATGAGGATCCAGAGGAGTCAGAACTCCCCCAGCGAGTGGTGATGCAAATGCCAGATGGCGTGCCAAGATAAGTACAAGTGTATCAATAAAACCGAATTATAATCATGCATTGAAAATCGTGTCGTGAGCATAAGCATGCAGGAGCAAGTAGATATAAAACAAGTGATATCAAGTAGGAAGTACTCATGGCATGATAAGATAAGAACAGGAGACTAGAGAAGTGGAATACCAGTGGGAAAGCAGGATGTGAACATGTATAATCTAATAAGCATAAAACTGAAAATCCGATGTAAAATCCGATAGAAGCAAACTCAGTAAAGCATACAACAGATCCATAGTTGGCATCTTTTATTATTATTACTAGTCTGACCCGTATATCTAGGTATGTGTCCTGGTGTACGTCTCAACACACATACATCCATATATAAGCAAGCCGAGGTTTTTACTGGAAGCTGATGAAGAACTGATAGCTTATACTTATAGTAGTTTCTGTCCGCCCGGGACACAGCCATTTGGGGGCCTGAAATCCCCCTAACACGCATCTTCTGGGGGCCTGAAATCCCCCTAACACGAATCGTAAGTTTCGGTATTCCACTACTATAAGCAAGGCTTCATACCGGCATCCATCACTTCCTCCTATTCCCCGTGAAGATTATCCTTTTTATAGCTTATGAAACATAATTATCAGATTACGGGAATGAGTAGGAACATAGCTGGTCATAACAGGAGTACATAACAGGCATAACAGGAATCATAACAAGCATAACGGGAGTTCATAACAAGAGATCAGGTACTATATTCCCCTAATGTGATAATCATGAGTAGAGAATTATTCGTAACAGGTATCAGGTTTTATCACGCCAATGACAAGTGTTCATGTAGTTGACAGGTGATAAGTCAAGCCATAACCGGGGACAGGTGGTATAACATGAGCCAGTGTCAAGTAGTAGCATGTTGGGTGTCAGGTGATACAATCAAGCGGAGCTTAAGCAAGCTGGAGGTATGAATAGCAAACAGTGTTTAATACTAGAGCGTCTGGAGTAGAAAATCCGGCAGCATCTCGCCTAGACGAATTCAATGAATAAAGCGCTGAGCGCTAAGTATGCTCACCAGACGGAGCTGAGGGACCTGACGGTCTCAACTCACCTTTCTTTCGAGATAGTGAGAGACCAGAGGCTGAATGGCCCGGAGGCGGTGGTGAGAAACCTGACGGTCTCAAATTACTTCTCTTTCGAGATAGTGAGAGATCGGAGGCTGAATGGCCCGCACGAGTTGTTCTATCCTATTACAAGCATTACAGTATAACAGTCCGGATCAAGTGAAGACATCCCACAGATTACAACACACACACCTGTATAACCACACCGCACTGATACTAAATATAACATAATAATGATTTTAAGACAAGTCCATTTTCTTGGCGAGGAAAGTCACTCGCCTAAAACGCCACTTTTGAGGCTTTGCGCGTCCGAATTCCCGGGAGAGGAAAAACACCAAGCGAGTAAAGAAAAGGGGGGCTTGGCCCTTGGGTGGCCGCCGGCCCTAGGGTGGTGCGCCACCCCCTTGTTGGTGGCATAGGAAGTGGCCGGCCCCAAGGAGGGGGAGGGAGAGAGGAAGGGAAAGGTGATTTCTTTGGTGGTGGTGTTATTTGGTGAAGAAGATGGATTTTGGTGGAGTAATAAAAAGAAAGTGAAGGAGGTGATGTTTGGAAGTTAAAGTAGTGGAGATGGAGGTGGTGCTGTGATGGTGAAATTGATGGTCTAAGTGAAGATGGTGGTGAAAAATAAAAAAGGTTAAGAAGAGATGGTGGTGGTGACGTTAGTGTTATCATTGCAATTGTCACCGGAATGATTACCGGAATAATCGTGAACGATTACCGGAATAATCATCAGAGATGTTACCGATGAAGAAGAGCTCGGCCCCAATCCAAGGAGGGTGGCCGGCCTTGGATAAGATGATGGGGTGGTGGTTTTGTGGAGAGGTTTGTTGTGGTGGTAGTTTTGGAGAAGGTAAAGGAGAAGGTGGAGGCTTTGGTGGAGTTTTGGGGCTTGTGTTGGTTTAAATGGAGATGGAGGAGGAAGAAGATGAAGGTAGGGAGTTAGAGAGTTTTAGTGGTTGTGGTTGTGGTGGAGATGAAGGAGGAGTTGGTGGTGGTTAAGGTTTTGGTGAAGAGAAAATGAAGTGGAAGGAAGAAGGAAAGTTTATATAGGAATTGGAATTGTGAAGGTGATGAAAAAGTGTTTTAGAGAGGGTTTTTTTGTAAAAATGGAGAGGTGAGGTGTCTCTTGGCCGGCCATGGTGATGGAGAGGGGTTTGAGTGGTTTGGAATATTTTGGAGAAGATATTTTTGGTGGAAAGTTGTAAAAGGTAAATGGAAGAATGGAGAATTTTGTAGAATTTGGTGGAAGGAAAAGAAAGGAAAGAAAAGGAAAAAGGAAAAGAAAATGAGAAAAGGAAGATATTTTCTTAGAAGAAAAAGTGAAAATGATTAGAGTGGCGGATTCCCGGGATTCGGTAGCGGATGCGGAAAACTTTTAGAAAAATACCGAAATCGTCCTAAAATCAAGTATCTCGGAACGACCCGCAAAATTCTCAAAAATCAAGAATATTATTCTAAGAATCATAGTGAAATTTGTTTCAAGAAATTCTTTATAGTTTTTAAATTAAAAATCCTGGAATCGTCCGCCAATATCGGTCGACACCAAACCTGGCAGAAATCTAATAAATTCTGAAAATTCTCAGAAAATGTATTAAAGAATAAAATATGATTTTAAAAAGTAAAATGAAAGCGGAATTCAGAAATTCAATTCCGATTGTAAACTAAAAATCCTGGAATCAACCAGCGATACTGGCCGACACCCAATCCGGTGGAATCTTCATAAATTTATAAATCCTCAGAAAAGTATTTAGATAGAAAGTGTGATTTTAAGAATAATGTGAAAAGACACTTCTAGTAATTCCAATCTGTTTGTAAATTAAAAATCCGGGAATCGGTCAGCGGCACTGGTCGACACCGGTTTTGAAGATTTTCAATTTAATTCAGAAAAATTCCAGAAAATCATAAAAAATCTAAAATATTGAAAAATGATGTTTCAAACTAAAATCGGTCAAATCTAAAGACCAGAAAGACCAAATCGAGTAATACCCTAGGATCGGGTCCTCGGTTCAGACTAGGGCTGACTCCGAGTCCGTGAATCCGGATCCAAGACAAAACGATCATATAAATGATTCATAATACAAAAAAATACGGAAAGTAAATCGAAAATACGATCGAAAAATCTGAATACGCAACTAAGTACGTATTCTGGGAGCGGGGTGTTACAATCCATCCACCTTACAAAAATTGCGTCCTCACAATTTCGATAAGGGGTAAATTGAACTCAAGGAGGACAAGGACGGGATTTATACTAATTAAGATATGAAGCACTATAGCTAGGGCTCTCAAGTTGACTGAACAATAATCAGACTATGACATCCTTTGCACTTCTGGCTGTATAAACCTTCGAACAATGCCGAATAATACTGACTGATAACACAGCTTTGCAATAGAATTCCCGCTGTACTGCATACTTATTGTCGCTCTGAGGATGAGCCAGAATACTGAAGATAAAGAAAGCCCTGATAGTCCTGAGCATAATAAAGAAGACCAATAATTGAGAATTCCGAATAGCAGGCATCAATCACTCTGAAAGATATAGCCGAGAATGTAGAATATCCGTAGAGAATTTCGACTACTGACTTCTGAAAGATAACCCAATTAGGATCAATCCCGAGAATACCCGAGCTTCACAGAGTTGGCCAAAGAGATCATATAATCGCTTCATTCAGAACCAACCGCTACCTCTTTAGTCTATTCATATCTTAAGTTGGTATAAAGGCTTCGAAAAACCAAAACAGTGGAAAGGTGGAAGGGACTAGAAATCAAGGAAGGATGATCAAGAAAAAGATAACTCTGCACTTGTAGTTGGACTGTATAACCAGGACTCAAGCATTCCAGTTGCAAATTTCTTAACCATTAATTTGCCGTCTGGACGTACTGAGGATGCGAGAGCCTAAGCTCTGATACCATCCTGTAACGTCCCGGTCCTGCGGGTACGGAGACGTTACTGCAACGTATATACGCAGGTTAGAAATACCCTTACGTATATACGCTAAGCATCATTACAGGCAAGAATCAGAGTACGGAAGCAAGTGGTGCATTATACATTCCAACATATGAGTACAATTTACAAAGTTATCACCAGAGGTGACAAATATTACAAGAATATTACATCACTGATAGGCGCAAATGCGAGAATACAAAGATATGTACATGTATGAACAGTACAAAAGGGCGCTCACGAGATAGCTGGAGAAGCCGCGAGCCAACAAGGGGGAGCAAGGATGGGACTGGAGCTACAGCTGATCTGTCTGCTCCACAGAAGTAAGCTTGATCCTCAGCAAGAAGATCCCCTTCGGTCCAAGCTCCAGGACCTGGACATGAGGATCCAGAGGAGTCAGAACTCCCCCAGCGAGTGGTGATGCAAATGCCAGATGGCGTGCCAAGATAAGTACAAGTGTATCGATAAAACCGAATTATAATCATGCATTGAAAACCGTGTCGTGAGCATAAGCATGCAGGAGCAAGTAGATATAAAACAAGTGATATCAAGTAGGAAGTACTCATGGCATGATAAGATAAGAACAAGAGACTAGAGAAGTGGAATACCAGTGGGAAAGCAGGATGTGAACATGTATAGTCTAATAAGCATAAAACTGAAAATCCGATGTAAAATCCGATAGAAGCAAACTCAGCAAGGCATACAACAGATCCATAGTTAGCATCTTTTATTATTATTACTCATCTGACCCGTATATCTAGGTATGTGTCCTGGTGTACATCTCAACACACGTACATCCATATATAAGCAAGCCGAGGTTTGTTACTGGAAGCTGATGAAGAACTGATAGCTCATACTTATAGTAGTTCCCGTCCGCCCGGGACACAGCCATTTGGGGGCCTGAAATCCCCCAAACACGCATCTTCTGGGGGCCTGAAATCCCCCTAACACGAATCGTCAGTTTCGGTATTCCACTACTATAAGTAAGGCTTCATACCGGCATCCATCACTTCCTCTCATTCCCCGTGAAGATTGTGCTTTTTATAGCTTATGAAACATAATTATCAGATTACGGGAATGAGTAGGAACATAGCTGGTCATAACAGGAGTACATAACAGGCATAACAGGAATCATAACAAGCATAACGGGAGTTCATAACAAGAGATCAGGTACTATATTCCTGTAATGTGATAATCATGAGTAGAGAGTTATTCGTAACAGGTATCAGGTTTTATCACGCCAATGACAAGTGTTCATGTAGTTGACAGGTGATAAGTCAAGCCATAACCGGGGACAGGTGGTGTAACATGAGCCAGTGTCAAGTAGTAGCATGTTGGGTGTCAGGTGATACAATCAAGCGGAGCTTAAGCAAGCTGGAGGTATGAATAGCGAACAGTGTTTAACACTAGAGCGTCTGGAGTAGAAAATCTGGCAGCATCTCGCCTAGACGAATTCAGTGAATAAAGCACTAAGTGCTAAGTATGCTCACCAGACGGAGCTGAGGGACCTGACGGTCTCAACTCACCTCTCTTTCGAGATAGTGAGAGACCGGAGGCTGAATGGCCCGGAGGCGGTGCTGAGAAAACCTGACGGTCTCAAATCACTTCTCTTTCGAGATAGTGAGAGACCGGAGGCTGAATGGCCCGCACGAGTTGTTCTATCCTATTACAAGCATTACAGTATATCACTCCCGTTCAAGTGAAGACATCAACAACAGATTTCAACACACACACCCTTATAACCACACCGCACTGATACTAAATACAACATAATAATGATTTTAAGACAAGTCCATTTTCTTGGCGAGGAAAGTCACTCGCCTAAAACGCCACTTTCGAGGCTTTGCGCGTCCGAATTCCCGGGAGAGGAAAAACACCAAGAGAGCAAAGGAAAGGGGGGCTTGGCCCTTGGGTGGCCGCTAGCCCTAGGGTGTGTGCGCCACCCCTTGGTGGTGGCCTAGGAAGTGGCCGGCCCCAAGGAGGGGGAGGGAGAGAGGAAGGGAAAGGTGATTTCTTTGGTGGTGGTGTTATTTTGTGAAGAAGATGGATTTTGGTGGAGTAATAAAAAGAAAGTGAAGGAGGTGATGTTTGGAAGTTAAAGTAGTGGAGATGGAGGTGGTGTTGTGATGGTGAAATTGATGGTGGAAGTGAAGATGGTGGTGGAAAATAAAAAGGTTAAGAAGAGATGGTGGTGGTGACGTTAGTGTTGTCATTGCAATTGTCACCGGAATAATCGTGAACGATTACCGAATAATCATCGGAGATGTTGCCGACGAAGAAGAGCTCGGCCCCAATCTAAGGAGGGTGGCCGGCCTTGGATAAGATGATAGGGTGGGGTTTTGTGGAGAGGTTTGTTGTGGTGGTAGTTTTGGAGAAGGTAAAGGAGAAGGTGGAGGCTTTGGTGGAGTTTTGGGGCTTGTGTTGGTTTAAATGGAGATGGAGGAGAAAGAAGATGAAGGTAGGGAGTTAGAGAAGTTGTAGTGGTTGTGGTTGTGGTGGAGATGAAGGAGGAGTTGGTGGTGGTTAAGGTTTTGGTGAAGAGAAAATGAAGTGGAAGGAAGAAGGAAAGTTTATATAGGAATTGGAATTGTGAAGGTGATGAAAAAGTGTTTTAGAGAGGGGGGTTTTTTGTAAAAATGGAGAGGTGAGGTGTCTCTTGGCCGGCCATGGTGATGGGAGAGGGGTTTGAGTGGTTTGGGATATTTGGAGAAGATATTTTTGGTGGAAAGTTGTAAAAGGTAAATGGAAAGAATGGAGAATTTTGTAGAATTTGGTGGAAGGAAAAGGAAGGAAAGAAAATGGAAAAAGGAAAAGAAAATGAGAAAAGGAAGATATTTTCTTGGAAGAAAAAGTGAAAATGATTAGAGTGGCGGATTCCCGGGATTCGGTTGCGGATGCGGAAAACTTTTGGAAAAATACCGAAATCGTCCTAAAATCAAGTATCTCGGAACGACCCGCAAAAATTCTCAAAAATCAAGAATATTATTCTAAGAATCATGGTGAAATTTGTTTCAAGAAATTCTTTATAGTTTTTAAATTAAAAATCCTGAAATCGTCCGCCAATATCGGTCGACACCAAACTGGCAGAAATCTAATAAATTCTGAAAATTCCCAGAAAATGTATTAAAGAATAAAATATGATTTTAAAAAGTAAAGTGAAAGCGGAATTTAGAAATTCAATTCCGATTGTAAACTAAAAATCCTGGAATCAACCAGCGATACTAGCCGACACCCAATCCGGTGGAATTTTCATAAATTTATAAATCCTCAGAAAAAGTATTTAGATAGAAAGTGTGATTTTAAGAAATAATGTGAAAAGACACTTCTAGTAATTCTAATCTGTTTGTAAATTAAAAATCTGGGAATCGGTCAGCTGCACTGGTCGACACCGGTTTTGAAGATTTTCAATTTAATTCAGAAAAATTCCAGAAAATCATAAAAAATCTAAAATATTGGAAAATGATGTTTCAAACTAAAATCGGTCAAATCTAAAGACCAGAAAGACCAAATCGAGTAATACCCTAGGATCAGGTCCTCGGTTCAGACTAGGGCTGACTCCGAGTCTGTGAATCCGGATCCAAGACTAAACGATCATATAAATGATTCATAATACAAAACAAATACAGGAAGTAAATCGAAAAATACGATCGAAAAATCTGAATACGCAACTAATTACGTATTCTGGGAGCGGGGTGTTACAGAATACAGAGCCATGTCAGGAAATTATCAGTCATCACAGCCTAAAACTACTATTGGTTCCAGTGGATCCGTCGTCGTTCTGCGAGATGGTGAAAAATTGAATATATGTGATCCAATTGGTCCTGTACCAACCAAGGGGAGGCCTAGAGCTACATCCAGGCTTAAGTCTGGTTTGAAGATTCTCTATATCAGAAGGAAGTGAAGTATCGAAGATATGGTAACTGTCAAGAGCTGGGCCATTACAGGACTGGTTGTCCATTACTGGTATTAATTAAACCTGTTATACACTTCTTTCTAATGATTTATATTTAAAATTCTTACTTTTCCTTTTTAATGGCAGAAGAAGTAGGTTTGGGTTGCGTCCACCTAGAAGGAATAAAGTGTTCATTTTGACAGTTTCAGTCATGAACTGCGACCAGGGTCGCACAGTGCAGAGAGATTCATGTCGCATGCTGCCACTGGCGTGTCATTATAAGCGGATTTTAATATCATTTTTGACTTCTACTGTACTATTTTTGTAAGTAGTTGTACTTTAGAGTTTTACTGTTACAAACTTGGCCTATATAGTTTACCTTTTATTTACTTTAATGTGGACAGCGACTTTGATCACAAAGATAAGCAGTGTATGGGGATAATTGCGACCGTGGTCGCAGTGCTTCTATGCCTGGGAAATTGGTTTGTTGCTTTTAAAATTTCCCCCGTCTCTGGGTATATTATTATAACATCTGAATATAGTTGACATTTTCCGCACAAATATAATTTCGACAAGTTTGCCCTATGTTCTTCTTTATTCCACTGAACATAAAGTAACACTGCGACCATGGTCGCATCCATATTTGCACATTTGAATATTGACTTTCAAGTTATCTACAACAGAGACATGACTGCGACCACAGTCGCAGTTCGATGACGTTATTTTTTCTGTCATCGACAATAGTCACAGCATTCCCTTTTTCATTTAATTTTAACATGCATTTCGACATTTTCGTCCTATGTTGTGCTTTAGTCCACTGAACATAAAGTAACACTGCGACCATGATCGCATGTTCATATTTGCCCATTTGAACGTTCTGTCTGGATGTCTACACCAGTTTCATGACTGCGACCAGAGTCGCAGTTGGCTGACGATATATATATATATTTTTTTTAATTTTAACATCCATTTCATCTACCACATGAATAAAATTTGTGACAAAGGTACAGCATTTCAACCAAGATTAAGTAATAAAAAATATAATTCACACAATTAACATTAGAAAATAGGCTTATATATTTATAAAAAATCGAAATACAAATTTTAAACTTCTAATCTACTCGTTCTCGTCATCACCATCATAATCAGATTCGTCTCAATATTATGACTGTGTTCGTCTTCCGTATCTCTTTCCGTCTCTTCCACCTCTTTACCAATAATCTCCTCTTCGCTTTTTCCTCTTCATGGCAATATTTTGGTTCATCGATGAACTCCCAGAATTAGTCGTCTGTATCAAGCTCATCCTCTGACCCGTAGCGAGGGAACGATTCAGAACTATACATCCAATTATCATTAGATGATTGGCTTCTTTCCGGTGAAGACGGTGGAGAAAACATTTTTGAATCTGTTTCCGAATATTGAAAGAAACGAATTTGAGCAAAACCTATTTAGTATGTTTATAATCCAGTAATGATGACCCTTTATATATTTTAATCCCGGAATTCCAAAAGGTTTAAGCTCTCAAACAACGTGATGTCCCAAATTTATTTTCTGCCCTTTCCCATAAATTGTATACTTTCTAGGTGACTGTTCAGTTCTCGAAAACAGTTAAAAAGTTAATACAATCTTACATCAAGTTACTTTGTACTTTGAACACATGAAGATTATTATTGTTTTAATATCTTATGGTAGAAAAATGCAGGGAGGATTATGTTTACGATAACATAAATTAATGAAGTTAATTAAATTAAAACATATATAAAGGGCTATGTGTACAAAATCTTTGGTCTCTCGATTATGGAAGTGCGACCAAAGTCGCATTTGGATCTGATAAATGATTCATTAACTGCGACCGCGATCGCTGTCTCGATTACAGTATCGCAATATAAGGAAACGATGTAACTCAAACAGTTCATAACTGCGACTTTGGTCGCATTACAACTTCTGAACTCATGTTTGTTTCTAATATCAATACGAATTAGTAAATTGCACTGTGTAACAGAAGTAGATTGGAAATAAAGAAATCTCAATGGATTTTATAGTAAATAAATGTATAAAAATGTTTATAAATTAAATTAATAAAAACAAACAGATCAATGAATTGCATTTATTTTTACATTTATAAATAAAAATTGAGGTACATCAATGAATTGTCAACTGTCAGTCTTCAAATACCATCCTTCGTATAATTTCTGTTTCTTCATCCCAACTTTTCTCTCTATCTGCGAGTATCATGTATGCAAGCTCACTTCTTAGTCTCTGTACATCGGCAGCCGTAACAGTATCAATAGCTGATAGACTACCAAATGCTATACTTTCCAAGTACTTACATACATATACAGCGCAATTAACACTGAAAATTGTACAGAGTAATCATTAAATGAAATTAGATTTCTGTACTCAAAAAAAGTAGAAATTTTGATAGGTAAGTAGTTGTCAAAAAATTAAATACATGTTTGCTTGTTTGGGGCATCTTGTGTATTTTATATTTATTTTTTTCATTAATTTATTGAAATCAATTTCAAAAATCTGTAATAACTTTTCTTTCTGTAATGTCAATAGAAAAAAATATCAGTATTTAGAAAATTAAATGCAAGTATTCAGTAATCGAAATATTAAATTTCAACTCACCATTATTCTTACATCTCTTTGATAAAGCTTTAATGTACTACTTGTTTTTTTCAGCTGGGACCAAAGAGTTGTAAAAAATCCACTCTTCTGTATGGCAATCAAATACCAATAAGGTCCAGTGAAATCTGGGATCGTTAGCACTGTGTTTGTGATTGATCGGGAAGAACATGTACTGCACATCAACTGTCCAGTTTTTCAATAGCTGTTTGATGAAATGATCTTCAAGATCTCTACTTTTTAATACAACACCGTGCTGTGAACAACAAAAAAAATAAATTTCAAAATGAATTCAAAGTATAAAAAAACATTATGAAAATAAGATGTAGTTACGTCAAGACAACAGACTGCGATCATGGTCGCAGTGCTTTTTGATTAACATACTTTACGCTACGACCTTGATCGCCATCACCTGTATCCATGTTTAACTTTTAAGCATTTCTTAGGAACCCCGACTTTTATATTAATATATGCAGCGACCAAGGTCGCAGTGTTGTTATTGATAAAGACCGCCAGCAACTGCGATTTAGGTCGCATCCTTTCATTACTAAAATGATATTCGTGGTGATTAATTTTATCATCGACTGCGACCTAGGTCGCAGTACATTTCGTAGCTACCCGTCTTTTATATTAACATGCATACCGACCAAGGTCGCAGTGTTGTTGTTAATTAAGACTGCCGCATGCAACTGCGACCAAAGTCATAACCTTCATTTTAAATTGATATTCGTGTGGATTATTTTAATCATGGACTGCGACCTTGGTCGCAGTACATTCGTTATGCCTTAACAGCAGTAAAGACTACTAGTAGGATATTTAACGTTCAAAAATTTAATTCACTAAATTAATTAGGAAATTGATATTTCATTTAACCGTAAAGGAAAAAATAGATGTTTACCTAAGCTTCGCTCTGAAAGAATATACTTTTTAATCCTCCTCTTTTCTCTAGATGCTTCATGTAGAAATGAATTATATTCGCATCTAACTCTCTACTGAACATCAGGTCCTCAATGTCATTTTTGGCAACAATGATTCCGTTGTCGGTATCCTGATATGCAGTAGAACTGCAAGATATTCAAAACAAAGTTAATAATTATATTGTTCTTATATAAATATTTAATAGTTTTTTGATATGATTTATAATAAAATTAATTAACTTACTCAGAGAAGGCCTTGTCCAAGAAATTTTTAATAAGAGCTTGTTGATGGGGCTGCAGAATTCTGTATGCAGTGATTTCAGTCAATTCCCTGATTTTTGACTGAGTGTGGGAAATCGGTTTGTTGCCGAAACCAGTGGCAGAAGTCTGAGCCGCAGGCTGTGGAAGAGGATGTTCATTAATTTTCTTTTTCTGTTTTGGATAAACGAAGTCGGAGTCATCGCGATCTCTTTCAGCGCGCTTGCGTTCTTTGACTCCCCTTTTATCGTTCCTTTAGAGTAATCCAAAACTTTTCTTTTTAAGGATTGCTTCTGAGCCGGAGTCTGTTCTTGAATTTTTTCTTCAGAAGCTCTATATTTTTGGAGTTCTTGAATCTGTTGAGTTATATTTAAAGAAAAACTGGGGAAATCTTCCCAGAAATATTTACTATAAATTAAGAACCCTTGATTTCATCCTCTTCCAATTTTTTTTGCTTCTTCTCTTCAGCCTGCTTCTCCATCTACTCCATCATCCTTTTCTGCTTCTTCTCCTCTTCTCCCTTCCTTCTCCTCTCCTCTTCTTTCATCCTCTCCTTCCTCTCTTCCCCCTCTTTCTTCTTTTTCTCCTGCCTCTTCTTCTCCTCCTCTAACTTCTCCTCTTCTCCTTTTCCTGATCCTCCTCTTCTTTCCTCCTCTTCTCCTTCTCCTTCGTCTCCTCTTCCCTCCTCCTCTTCTGAGTCTCCTCCTCTTCCTTCTCCTCTCTTCCTTTTTTCTTGTCCTCCTCTTCCCTCCTCCTCTTCTGCTTCTCCTCCTCTTCCCTTCTCCTCCTCTCATGCCCCTCCACTTCCCTCCTCCTCTCCTCCTCTTCCCTCCTCCTCTTCCCTCCTCCTCCTCCTCCTCCTCTCCTGCCCCTCCTCTTCCCTCCTCCTCTTCTCCTTTTCCTACCCCTCCTCTTCCCACCTCCTCTCCTCCTTTTCCTGTTCCTCCTCTTCTCTCCTCCTCTCCTCCTCTTCCTTCTCCTCCTCTTCCCTCCTCCTCTCCTGCCCCTCATCTTCCCTTCTCCTCTCCTCCTTCTCCTGCCCCTCCGTAGCAGCGGCTGCTCTCAGCAGCTCTTCTTCTTCTTCTTTCACTTTTAATTTCCTCTGCTGCTTTTTTAATTTTTTCTTCTCTCTTCTTTCTCTTCCTTTTTCTTTAATTCAGCATTGAGTCTATTCTCAGTCTCCATTTTTTCAATTTTTCTTTCTAGCTGATAAACATATTCTCTCAAGTACTGATTTTGATTCCTCAAAACTATATTTTCTTCAGCTTGTTCATCCCGTGGCGGTGGCAAATAACCTGCAATAGTTGGTTCTTGCTCACTCGTTTGTTCTTGCTCAATTATTTCGGCTGCTTCTGGCTCCGTTTCCGTCGGGATGTTAGCTTCATTATATGTATGTTCTTGTTCTTCTTCTTCTTCTTCTTCTTCTTCCTCCTCCTCCTCTTCTCCTTCAACAGTAAGGCCAACCATATTTCTTTCATCATTAGAGATATTGGCCATTCGACACAAAATCTGAAAAAAAATTAATTAAAACCAAAACAATGAAATAATTTAACTACGACCATGGTCGCAGTTTATTTACAACTATTTATGATAAGAATGCGACCATAGTCGCACACATTTGTCCTGCACATAAAATGAACTGCAAACACTTGCAGCTCAAGAGTGCGACCATGGTCGCAGTTTATGTATATGGTATTTATCAAGAGAATGCGACCATGTTCGCGCACAATTATCCTGATATATATGGTATTTATCAAGAGAATGCGACCATGGTCGCACACAATTGTCCTGCACATAAAATGATTTGTAAAGACTTGCAGCTCAAGACTGTGACCATGGTCGCAGTTTATGTATATGGTATTTACTATGAGAATGCGACCATGGTCACACACAATTGTCCTGCACATAAAATGAACTGCAACCGAGGTCCCATTTAAATGTATAAAATTTTAATCAACAGTATATGATATTTAATATTTAAAAACTTACGATATATGTGTCAAGCTCATTTAGATCAACTTCAAGCAGAGATCTGCTAATGTTTTGGAGGTCCCATCTTATTACGCGTGGGTTTTGTCCTCCAAACCAGACCTCAGCTCAAAAATTAGAGCCCTCTCATATAGCCAATACTGCAAAATACATAATTAAATTAATTTACACAAATATTCACAAGATATCGGGAAATTTCATACAATGTTTCCCAAATTTGATATTCATACTTACAATAATTTGCACGGAGCATCCTTGTAGCTCGTACATGGTGTGCCTGAAGATGTCCATTGACTCAATCAGGAATTGCTAAACAGCTTTAGCCCACATATTGTCCTCATCAGCTACATATTGGCAATCTGTTCCACAATATACCACGGCACCGTGCATTTACTATCAGAAAAGAATAGAGTGGCCGACATGTATAGGATGATTATTGTAGTAAAGTCTTGAGCAGCAAGTCTTTGTCTGTCTCTTATAATTTCATTTAAAGTCACTTGCTTCTCAAGCTGTTCATCCTTGGTCACATCTAATTCACTCCTCCTCCTTTTCTTAACCAGAAGATCATCCAAAGCTTCGTCAATAGATACTTTCGTGATCTTCTTTATATTAGGGAAATAATATTTTATAACCCCTCTGTCCTTCATTGTACAGGTCTTATTCATAATAAAATCCGCCCCAATGATAGTTAGACCAAAAGTTATGGCAACATCTTCCACTGTTAACTCAATTTTTTTGCCCCCAATTCTAAAGGTCCTTGTATCCCTATCATACTGGTCTAAAATTCTCAGTACACCATTGTTTAATTTTAGACCCTTTTCACCCCAAATTCCTCATTGTAGAAAGCCATGAAGATTGGGCCAAATGGGGTCTTCTTGATCGCATCTACGAAATCGCCCTGAATGTGCTTTTTGAATTTCTTAATGAATTCGCACATAGGTTTTAGGCTCGATCTCAGAGGATGAATCTTCAGTTATTGTTTACCTATAGATGAAGAAACTTTAAAAACTTTAGTTTAATGTTTATTTAAAAATTAAATGGGAATAAAAAACAAATTATTTTTAAAACACTACGACCAAGGTCGCATACATCTACAGCGCAAATATAAACAACTGCGACCCAGGTCGACAGAGAAGGGAATGAAAAACAAATGACGTTTAATATACGGCGACCAAGGTCGCATAACTCTACAACGCAAATTGAAACAACTGCGACCCATGTCGTCAGAAAAAGGGAAAGAAAAACAAATGATTTGTAAAAAAACTTCGACCGAAGTCGCAAACAACTAAAACACAAATTTAAACAACTACCACCCAGGTCGTCAGAATAGGGAATAAAAAACAAAGGATATTTCATATACTGCGACCAAGGTCGCATACATCTACAACGCAAAGTCAAAATAAATAAATAAATTTTAAAACGCTACGACCTAAGTCGCATACATCTGCAACTCTAATTCTAACAACTGCGACCCAGGTCGACATAAAGTGTATGAAAAAAAATTGTTAAAAATACTATGACAAGGTCGCATACATCTACAACACTTTTTCCAAACAACTGCGACCATGGTAGAAAGAGAAGGAAATGAAAAATCTTGAAAAAAATTGGACCTTTGTCGCTGTGTTACAAAATTATAAATTTAAAAAGGTATTCATGATCTCAACTTTCAGAATCTCTCTCTTATTTGCGACCATGGTCCCAAGTTTTCAAAAAAAAGTGACAGAAACGGAATCAAATCTGGAAAAAAATTATAACTATTAAAATCCAGAAACCCTAAAAAAATTTGCTTTTGTTTCACCATTACCTTTTTCGGCGGATGATTTCTTTGGCGCCATATGTAGCAAAAATATTTTTAAAAAATGGAACAAATTTGTGAAACAATAGAACTAATCTCTTCAGAATGATCAGGTGAAATTTTAGATCTTAAATTTTTTAGAAAGGAAATATTTTACATAAGGTAAAAAGTTGTGAGGGAGGGTATTTTCGTCAAATACAAAGTTAAGGTGACTGAGAGTAATTTAGGCGGGATTTCTCAGGTTTTTGTCCGCCAAAATTAATGACAATTTCGTGCCTATTATGATGCCACGTCCTGCCGGCTAAGAAACTCTCTCAGCCGTCAGTTGAGGTACAGTAACCCCTATATATATATATATATATATATATATATATATATATATATATATATATATATATATATATATATATATATATATATATATATATATATATATATATATATATATGTATATGTATATGTATATGTATGTATATATATGTGTGTGTGTGTGTGTGTGTGTGTGTGTGTGTGTATATATGTATGTATACATGCATGCATGCATGCATGCATGCATGTATAAGGCATAAGAATCTTTGTTTTTGAACCCTAAGTGTGTAAGTGTGTAAAGTATGCATATTTCATCAAAGTAAAAAATCAAGATTAAATTACCTTTTCAATTTTCTTCTTAACCATAGAATTCAAACAAATAATCTTATTTTAACCAAGTATAAGAATTCTAATTATGATTCTCTTATTCCTTAAATTTAACCTAATTTCTTATAAAAAAATAGGTCACAATATTGTTTCTCTTTTCAAAAAGTTTTAAAACAAAAAAATGTAAAAGAAATTTATAAAAATTAAAAAAAAACCTAAACCTATGTTATGTTTGAACCCTCCCCCACACTTATCTTATGCATTGTCCTCAATGTATGAATAAATGCATGAAAGAAGAAAGGGAAGAAAAATGTTATCTCAAGTTGGTGGTTCCGGTGGTGGTCGGATTGGGCCAAACGTTGCTACCGAACCAAGATATTGATCTCTTCTCTATTTACATATTTATAATCCCTAATATGAATAAAATCATGTAAGATTCTATCTTGAAAATTATTCTCTTCACATGACAATTTTTGAAAAATCATCACCGAGTCATAACTGTCGTACCTTGGTCCAACAATGAAATGTGATTCAGTGTTGTGATAGATTTGGGCTCAAGAATGAAAGAAACGGGAACTAATGCTAACTCATAGAATTGACTTAAATCATTTTTGGATTCAAGAGTCAGAATTGGTTCAAGATTTTGGTCTAAATCAGAGAACTAAAATTCACATTCATTTTCCATCAATGGAATGTGACTATCCAAAATAGGTTGTTCATATCCAAAATCTATAGGTACGTGAATCAGTGTTGGTTCGGATAAGGATACCGGAGTCAACATGGATTCGAAAAGTGGAACTGAATCACAAAATTGGGGATTGGAGCCACATTCACAATCAAGTTTAATTTCATTAAAATAAAAACCTGCCAATTCAGGTTCGGTAACCATTACTTGCCCGAAAAAATCAATTTTGGGTTCGAGAGTCGGTTTTAGTTCAAGAGTTGAGTCCAAACCAAAGAACTTAATTTTAGATTCTTTCCCATCAATGAAATGTGACTATTCAAAAGAAGTGGTTCAATTTCAAAATCTATGGATACATGAGTCAATGTTGGCTCAGGAAATGGGTCCAACTTGGGTAAGGATACTGAAATCAACATAGATTCAAAAATTGGAATTGAATAACAAAGTTGTGGGTCGAGGTCAAATTCATGTTCAAGTTCAATTTCATTTAACTGGAAACTTGCCAATTTGTTAATGGGTTGGTATTGGTCAAGTTTAAGATTTTATAATGAAATTGAACCTTGATCAAAGTCTTCAAGATACTATGATTCTTGATTTTCATCAATATGGTTAGAAGTGTAGGGAATAGTCAAAGAATGGGTAGATAGAGTTTCTTCATTTCTATACCTATTTTCTAATCGACTAAGTTTTGCTTCTATCATAAAGAAAGGATCGATTTGGAATTGAATTATAGATTTCGGACTCTTTTCTAAGTCAGTATATTCTTCTTGTTGTGGGACTTGAAAAATGAAGTAAGGATCTTGATCTGAAAATTTTGATAGGATCTCGAGTGTTCTAGATTTTGAATTTGCCGCTCAATCTCTTCTAAGACTTTCATCCTCTTTTCCCAGTAAATTGTTTCTTCTATTAGTTGTACGGGAGAAGGAGTATATGAAGCTGGATGTTGGTAAGGTGGTTGATAGTATGACTAGGGGGAGTTGTATCCCCACTGACTCAGTGAATAATGGTGATGATCATCCCAATCTTATTCATAATACTAGGGTTGGGGCATGTACTGATTCGGATAAGACCAATCCAGCATACTCGATTGGTTAAAGTTATGAAATGGCGGGTTGGTAATATCCTAATCAAAAGAGGTCAGTGTGAAGTATGGAACACTATATGCATTAAAATAATTGTAATTGTAATCTATATCATAAAAATGTTAAAAACAAAAGCAAACAAATAAACAGAGAAAATCTAGCCTAAATTATGATAGACCTTATACCTAGACGATTCCTAACTGGTTAGAATGTCTACGGGGGGTATATTGCAGAATCTGAGCACAACTTAATCAGCCAGGTAGGGGCAAGTCAAGTGGCAGGTATCCGTACCTAAGCAACGGGCCTAATTATACCAAACCACTATTCTTTGAGGTTCGCCTCTTAGTCCCAAATCTTTGACACTGATTTGGCAAGAATATTTTTCTAATCAATTTCCACCTTAGGTCAGTCTCCTTTTAAGTCCGAGATGTCCCTGGGGCCAACATCTACTCAATTTTAAGTTTGGTTGTGTTAGTGAGTGAGAAGATTGGTTTTGGTCTAAGGAAGGATAATGACTTCCCCATCATATCATGTTTATAGGACAAGCCCTTAATTCGTTTTAGTGTACGTGTGCAAGTATATAGCAAAACTAACACCCCAATAATAACATATAAGTGTGTTCCTAAGCTATATGCAATGCAGATATACCTTGAGTCCAACGCTCTTCAATAGTAATTTAAATGTAACGAACTAAACAAATTCCTAGAATGCAATATCTAAATATTTTTTATCATTAACAAACAACCATATTATTGTTGAGATTAGAATAGTGTGCAGAATATGTTAGACATGAAAACTATCAACTGAAGTAGATAAATCATTGAATTTCAAGCAACCTACAAGAAAGTACAATTTGTAGTTCACTACAGTTATGGGTTCTAATGTTCTGCCTTCTTGGATAGAGGTACAGAGTAGCAATATATCTACTGCAGCTCCTAGTTGCCAAATATTAGCCCTGCACATAAAAATAAAGAAGAAAAAGTTAAATCGTTTAAAGTAAATTAAAAAAAGGAAAAACTTACCATTCCTCCCCAGCAATGGTGCCAAAATTTTGATCGAGCCAAGCCTACACAGAAAAATATAAAAGTTTAGAATAATGCAATGTCCTCAATACTAACACGTAGCCTAGGGCTAACGGGTCGTGATCTACAGGGAGGGACAACAATGGAAGTGTTGTAGAAGTCCTCTTTCTAAGTTACTACACCGGTTACAGATCTTCTTTGTTTTAGAAGGAAAAAAAAGAAATGATTAAGCTAAATGAGAAGGAAAGTGGAAGGTAGGAAAAGAAGATGGTGTTGCTGTTTTTATTATTATGTTAAGAAGAAAGAAAATAAACAAGAGAAAAAAAAACATACCTTGGAGTAATTAAAGAAAAGCAAGCGATCAATTAAGTAGAGTAACAATGAAGAGAAATAAGATAGTTCCATTGGCTGTTACTCTCAATATAACTATCTTTAAAGAAGATTATATCTATTGTCACTCTAAATATATTTTTTCTCTCTTTCCGCCATGAAACTCTCCCTAATCCAATTTATAAAAAAAGGCATCATTAAAAGACAGCATAAAGAAAAACGATGAAAGTAAATAAAGCAATTAAAGTAAGTAAAAATAAAAAGAGGTAAATTGAAAAGAACAGAAGAACTTTTATTGAGTTGTCACCATCAATTACAAGCACTCCATCTTTCCTTTACAATTTTTTCTCTCAAATTGAAAACTACAATGAATATTTAGAAAAGAAGAATCCTACCCCTAAAACTCTCTGTGGAGTTCTGCCCTCTCTACCTTCGGGGTATGCAAGTATTTATAGAAGAAATAGGCCGAGGAGAGTAATACGAAGATAGAGAGCTGGAGCGCCCCCAGATTCAAAAAAAATGCCGCAAGAATGCCTCTTTTGCCATGTTTTTGCCACATTATCCTAGACATAGGGCCATAATCTGGGAGTTAGTCATCCGTTGATTCACCTTCTATCATTTTATCTTCTTTGATTTTGAATATCTCCTCTGAATTTGATGAACAATCTCTTTATTCTCAGCGACACCGATAGGGTCTTCAAACAATCCGTTTTTCCCTTGAACTTTGATGATATTACCTTATCTAATCGGTCCCTTTCTTTTGAATTTTTGAGATTTAATTAGGTAAATATGTTAATCTCTCTATTTTCTTCTTTAATTACCTTGAACACCACTAGAAATGAAAATACATCAAATAGCAAAGTTTTATTATAAAATAAATGCAAAAATGTGACACATGTGATATTAAATATGCAATGTACGTGTACGATCACTTGGTTGGTGTAATCCGGGTTGAAAGAAGTCGGAGCAAAATATGGATTATTATTGAAGTTAGAAAAATTGTGGTTATAATTCATATTACTCAAGAAATGTCAAAACAAATAAATAAATAAATATAAAAGAAAGGAAAAAAATCTAACCTAAATAGGGTAGACCTAAGACCTAGACGACTACTAACTGGTTAGACTGTCTACGAGAGGTATATTGCAGAACCTAATCACAAGTTAATCGACCAAGTAGGTGGCAAGATCAGTGAGAGGTATCCGCGTAAGAGCGACGAGCCTAATTATACCAAACTACTATTTTTCACCACTTAATCCCCTGCCTAGTTACTGATTTGGCAAGAGTTAAATTCCATCAACTTTCTCCTTAGGTCAATCTCCTAGTGAGTCAGAGTTGTCCCTAAGGCCAACGTCTACTAAGATTTTAATTAGGATTGGGGTACTGAGTGAAGAGATGGTTTGTGGGCTAAGCGAAGGTAATGACTTTCCCACCTTATCTTGCTTATGGGTTTTGCCCTTAAGTCATTTTAGTCGACGTGCACAAGTAAATAGATAAGTAATCACTCAAGGCAATTGTAAATCATTCAAAAGTGTTTCCTAATCTAGATGCAATGCAAATGTACCTTATCTCCAGCAATCATCAGTAGTAATTTAAAATAAATGAAATTAGAAAGATGCCTACGATGCAAGTTTATCTGTTTTTTAGACAGTTCAATCAGTGGATTACTGTTGAATTAAAAACAAAAATGAAAAATTAACCACTTAGTAAATAAAAAAATATCGTTCCCTCTCCAGTAATGGAGCCAAAATTTGATTGCTGAAAACACAGAGTTTAGAAAAGTGTTTATCTGATTTATGCTGACTTTAAATTCTTGCAATTTAACGGCGGCAGCAAGGGCTATCCGGATCGAATCCACAGGGAGGAATGCGATAGAAGCTTTTCGGTATTTTTTTAAACACTAAGTAGGTTAATAGTTTTTCTTTGAAAAAAAGAAAAAGTCTATGTTAAGTATTAGAGGTTGAAAGAAGATGAAAATATGATTTGGTTTTGAAGATTAGGGTTTTAAAAAGAATTTAAGGAACATGGCTTACTTATCATCTACCACCATTAACTTACTAACCTATGCTAGATTAAACTTCACTTAGAATCATAAAAAATATACCTTAGAGTTGCATTCAATTCAAGTAAGATACATAAGATGGAGAAACGCTACTTGAAGTAATCACTAAGAAAGACCTAACATTAAATTAACAAAAAATTTCAAGCATAGAATAAGAAGAATAACCAACATTAAACTATCAAAACTATCTAAGCATAGAATAAGAAAACCATTGGGAAGTATTAACAGATAATAGATTTAACTATCGTCATGTGTATTCAAGAGTATTAGCTATTTTTAGGGTTTAAGCATGCATAAGATCCAATCGGCTTATTCTAACATAGAAGTATAACTAGTAGTGGGTAGAGATTAATAAGCCATGAAGAAGATTAGCTACTCATGAGAGAATCTAAAAAAAGCATGGTAAAAGAGAAAGCAAGTAAATTAAGATAAATTAAAAAAATAGCTTGTTATTGATGTTGTCACCTTCAATTACAAGAGTCTTCTCCTTCTTTACAAAGCTTGAACTAGAACTAGATCCTAAAAATTACAAAAGAAATTTGAAAGAGAAACTAAAAAAAAATCTTAAGTTATAATCTCTGATATGAAGATACTTTTTCATGAGGGATTTTAGCTCTTTAAATAGGCTTCAAAGTCAATCACAATAAAATACAAATTAGAGGTTTAACTCAATCCTAATTCAATACAGAATTCAATTCTAAACTGATCTGCAGCAAGTTGATGTGTTGATTACTGAATATAACTTATCCCATGACTGAATTGGACAGAGTTATCAACATAATAATTGTATCCCTTCTAGTTCTCTTTCTATAGCATTTTAAATCATCAGATTTGAATATCTATAGCAAATGTTATGATCCAAATATTAAGAGGTATTCAGTCTGAATTAATTTTGAACTCTATTTAATTTAAATTATCTTCTTTATCCCCATTAGGATTAGTTTTATCTCATCCATCTTCTAAAAATATATCTTCTTATTTTGAATTTGAATTTTGAAGATGATGATATTATTGGCCGAAGGTTGCAATCACCGGTTTCTTGTTTTAATGATAATAAAACCTATGTAGTATTTAGTAATAATCTTGTTCAAGTATTTAACTATTCTTCAGGTTTTAAGAAGATTTAAAGTGCTTCTTCCTCAAAAGAAAGGTATTGAAGTCTCAAGCTTGCTCAAGGATGGGATTCAACTTAGGACAATCAAGACTCTCCCTTGGAGAAGCCCACTAGAAGATGACTTGAAGATATAACACCTATATAAGAAAATAGTTGTTAAAGTATAGTGTGTAGAATTGATGCTCAAGAAATCACACACATACACAAAATTCAAGTTTTCAGAACACGAGTTTCAATATCTAGTTTTTTTTCATTCTGGTATTTTACAAAGGTTCAATGTTTGATACATGTCCCATCATTTTTAAAGATTTTATATCCTATTTTCTAACATGTATCCTAAAGCCTATGTATTACCAAATAGATTTTATAACTCATATAAAACTTTTTAAAATAAGTTTATATTGAATTTTAACCCAAAAAATAGCTTTTCAGCCAGGCGGTCGACCGAACCACTGGGTAATTTTGACCTCTACCTGTGCACGTTGTGCACGTTTGTCAGGCGATCGGGCGGTCGACCAGCAAACCTAGCGGTCGACCTGGCAATCGACCGACTGGCACTAGCCTGGTCTCGGTTGAGACCGGTCGACCAGGCGGTCGACCGACGCCAATGGTAAGCTCAAAATAATGAACTGCCGGTCGACTAAGCAGTCGACCGATGTTCTGGCACTGCTACAGTAACAGTTAGTTTTTGAAAATCTTTTCTTTGACTTTTTCCCAACGAGCATTTTTTCTCTTTTGGGGGCTAATCTCTCTCTTAATGACCTAATAGGCTATTCTAATTTTGTTTTATCATTTGCCTATGTATAGGGTTCATTTGTAGAGGATTAAAAACAACAAGATAATTAGTTTTGGGAAATATTTGAAAAATCAAGTTTATTCAAGAGAAAAGTTTTCAAGTTTTTCTTGCTTCAAGTACTCTGATTTCAAAACATTTTCTGCAAGTTTTTAGCTCTTAGATTGAATCATTTCAATTGATTTTCTCTTTCACAAACTTCTTGAGTCTCATCTCACATCAAATACTATAGAAAGTTGTAAAGGGATTGTTTGCAATTGTTGTTGTCACTAAAAGCTTGTTAAACTCATTGGCTTAGTGATTGCAAGAAAAGCAGTGAGAATTACCGTGTACATTTTGGCTAACGGGTCATGCCACGAGAAGGAATGCCATGAAAGCGTTTCAATGTATTGTTTCAAAAGCAAAGGTTGGTATTGGTTTTTTTTTTAAAGTTGAAAAGAGAGTGGAGAGTAAAGAAATGATTAAAAGAAAACTTTAAACTTGGAAAAGATTTTGGAGAAAATTATCTTTAAAAGGTTTGAAGAGTGATTGATTGTTTGTTTTAATATATGAAAAAAAATGCGGGCTCACTATCCTACTACTCGACAATATATTCTTCTTTTGAAAATCTCGGTGCCTCAACTTGATCATAGGCAAAAACTTAAGTTTGAATTTCAAAAGTCTTAAGTAAAGCAAATAAGATTATTTGGAAAAGTTTAACTCCTTTTTTGAGAATTCATCTTGAACTGAATGTTAAATTATCAAGTTGTCTTTCAATTATGAAATAAAAACAAGTTCAAGTGATGTTTTAAAAATGAAAGTTTTAGAAATTCAAACCCATCATCATGTGCCTTCAAGAACATTTGCAAAGAAGCAAGGCTTAGTTTAAGGCATCCAAATGATTCCGTTGGGTTCTTTGCACAAAAATCATTCAAAACAAGAGGGGTCGAAGAGAGATGATAGTGAGCCTAAAAAACATAAATTTAGCTACTCATAATTGATGTAAAACAAGACATGTAAATGGAATAAAACATATTCGTAAATTGGAGAAGAGGAGAGGTCTTGATTCATTATTAATATCACTTCAACTTCAGATTATAATCGCTTTTTTTCTCTCTCTCACTTGTCTCTGGAATGAACTACAAATTAAAAAGTGAGATATAACTTCTCATTAGCTATCTAACAATAAAGAGAAAAACTTAAACTAGTTTTCGGTCCTCTCTTCAGTGAATTTTTTGCAATTTATAGGAAAAAATAAATGCTCCCTCTATCTCAATAGAAGAGCCGCAGATCCACAGCTTTGTTCACTGATCCACGGCCAAGATGTGGCCAACTGGCCACATCCAGAGGGAGATTGATAAGGATGTTGTATTTTCCCCTTTTATCCAATGGGATTTCTCGTTTGATCTTCTAATTTCAACGATTCTTCTATTGATTTTCGGTTAACCAACTGGATCTATAAAAATCTGAGTTTAACCAGTTTTACTTGTTGTTATCTTCACTGATATCTTCTGATTTTGGCTAAAGTTTGCCCCAATCCTTGATTCTGAATTTCACTGGGCTTTTGGGCTTTGTTTTCTCTTCTTTCTCCCTTCGTAAAGGCCTGCACATTATTAAATAAAAATAAGAGTAAATAACATAGTTTATTTGATAATAAATATAAGAATGTGACAATACATATGCAATATCAGTGACCGATCCTTAGTGCTACCTCTTATGCACAGGATTGAGAGTTGGAATTGTGTACACTGGTCTTAAGTAGACCTTGTAGTTCCTTTGTAGAGGCTCCTTTGTGGAAAGATCCTTAGTGGATAGTGAAATTCTTCACGCGGTGAAAGCGGGGACGAATAGCTTGGTGCTCGAACCTCGAAACAAATCTCTTATGTTTGCGATTATTTTCTGTCTTGCGGATTGAGAGTTGGAGTTGTGTACTTCGGTCTTACTCTTTATTTGCTTGCACTTGTGTCTTTGTCTCTATTTCTCTTTCTAGTATCATTCATTTTTGTCGATTTTTACTCTCTAAATCAAAAAGGCCATTGACCACCTCAATTTATTGTCTAGAGGAATATAGAGAAAAAGTTTTAGAGCCCTTCATAGGGAATCAGGCTTCACTTCTTGATTTGAGTTAACCGTTTTGATTATTCATATTATAAATTGTTGCATTTCCATATTTGGGCCTTAAGATTTACATCATTCACTTATTTGTTCACCTCACTTGTTTACATGGCTTAAGGAATCAAGACTCCACCCAAGTTTGATGACCTTAACTTTAAGATGACCGTTTTCTTGCAATCTTAAGGAAGCCGGGTTGCAAAGGCGGTGACCAAATCTTTTAGTGTACCCAATGGCAATGAGAAATACATGGTGTGAAATTACCACCAAAGAATTTGATGCCAATGCAAAAGCTCACTATGCATTACTTCAAGTCTTGAATGATGATGATATTGCTAGGGTTATGCAAATCAGCCCATGAGGTCTGGTCACACCTAGTTGTCATACACGAGGAGACATCACAAGTCAAGAGAGCTAAGATTAATCTGTTGCATTCCCAATATGAAAATTTTGCTATGAATGAAGAAGAATCAATTGATGATATGATTACTAAGTTTACTAAAATCACCAATGGTCTTGTTTTTTTAGGTGATGGAATAGATAATGACCAAAAGATGAGGAAAGTCATTTGAGCTCCTCCACCTTTATCAGAAGTGAAAGCTACAACTTTGAAGGAGCTTAATGACAAAGAACAGTAGAGCTCATAGGTCTTATTGACAATCCGAAGACCCATGAGATGGAAAGAAAAGCAAGAGAAGAGAAGGCTCCACAAAAGAAGAAGATACTAGCCTTCAAGTCCACTCCTACAATTTCTGATAAAAATGATGATGAAGAAGAAGATGACGAAGATCTTTCCCTTCTTGTTAAGAATGCAAGAATGATGTACAACAAGGCAAAACTCAATAATCAGAGAAAATGGTAAGGCAAGGAGGATAAGAAAATTGTTTGCTACAATTGTAGAAAATCCGGACATGTCATTTCCGAATGCCAGGACAACAAAGCCAAGCCCATAACCTTCAAGAAACCATATAAATAGAAAGCTTTAAAGGCAAATGGGACTCGGAGCGATTCTGAAGTGGAGGTTGACACGACTCTTGTGTGCTTCATGGAAAATAAGAACACACCCAAGGTAACATCCAGAACTCATCTTGATGAATGTGAACTTTCAATGGATGAATTGGGTGAAGCTTTTGAAGAATTGTCAAACAATTATGATTTTCTCAAGAAGAAATATTTAAAAATTATAAAAGAAAATGGTCTTCTCCAAAATCAAATAGTTACACTTTCAAAAGAAAAAAGAAGTTTTATCTTCCACACTTCAAGACACAAAAAAAGATTTTGATGCTCTCGCAGTTTCTTGTAAGGCTAAATTTTATATGATTGATGAAAATGAGATTTTAACTTTGAAAAATAAGATTAATACTTTAAGCAATGTTTTGAAAAAGTGTGAATTTGATAAGGTTAGATTAGAGGCTATGTTTCCAAAGAAGTAAACTCAAAGGAAATCTCATGTTTCACATGCTTCACATGCTTACACACAATCTTATTCAAATCATGCCACACAAACTAAACATGCTCATGTTTCAAATGCTCATCATGTATATACACATCATGCATTTTTTTATGGCAAGGTGTATGCTTGCACCTATTGTGGCCGAAAAGGTCACTTGGCCAAGCTTTATTATGATCTCATAAATACTTCAAATGATCATATTTGAGTTTGAAAAACTAACACTTTAGGACTTAAGAAAGTTTGGATACCAAAATTAATAAATTTAATGCTTAATATAGGTACGCACCGAGGCTCCAAGATATCTTAAGGCACATGTCTTGGGATATCAACAACTTTGCAACGCTATCAAGGTATCATGAAGGAGGCACAGTCACCTTTGGGGATGATTAAAATGGTAAAATTATTGGTATAGGTAATATCAATATTGGCTTATCTCTTTTAATTGAGAATGTTATTTTGGTTGAAGGTCTTAAGTATAATCTTTTAAGCATTAGCCAACTTTGTGAAAAAGGTTTCAAAATTATTTTTGATGCTCTTGTGATAGGTTGGATAAGAAAATAAATGCATGTATTCTTTTCAGTTTTCGTGAAAATAATGCTTATATGATTGACATGCTTAATTTAGATTGCAATGCCACTTGTTTAAATGTTTTAATGAAGATTCTTGGTTATGACATAGGAGACTAGGATACATTTCATTTGACCACTTATCCCAAATTAATTCTAAAGATTTGGTGAAGGGTATTTCTTATTTGAAGTTGGTAAAGGACTACATTTGTGATGCGTGCTAACTTGAAAAACAAATTAAGTCCTCTTTCAAAACAATCAAGGATATCATGACAACTAGACCTTTAGAGTTAATCCATATTGATTTATTTCGCCCAACTAAAATCAAAAGTCTTTGTCATAATCGTTTTGTTTTTGTTTTAGTTGAAGATTTCTCTAATTCACAAGGGTTTTCTTTTTAGAACATAGAGATGAAGCTTTCTCACATTTTCATGTTTTTAGAAAAAATATTGAAAAAGAAAAAATTTTGATTTTACGCATAAGGAGTGATAGAGGTGATGAATTCATCAACCATTCTTTTATCACTTATTGTGAAGAAAATGAAATTAAACATAAACTATCTTGTCTTAGAACTCCATAACAAAATTGAAAGGAAGAATCATTCTCTTCAAGAAATGGCTAGGATAATGATTAGTGAATACGGACTCCCTCAATATTTATAGGCCGAGGCAATAAACACTTCATGATACATTGGGAATCAAATTTATTTTTGTAAGAATTCAAATATAACTCCCTTTGAGATTTACTATTTGAGAAAACCAAATGTTTTCTATTTTAAAGTTTTTGGTTGCAAGTGTTTTATTTTAAAAATCAAAGGTAATTTAGACAAGTTTGATCCAAAATCTTTTGAGGTTATTTTTGTTGGATATTCAAATAATAGTAAAGCTTATAGAGTTTTTAATAGGTTAACCTTGGCTATTGAAGAGTCTATGCATGTTAAGCTTGAGGAATCTAACTTTTTGTGAAGAATGTTGTAGAGATTGATTCTTTAGGTGAAAACTTTGAAAAAAAATTTCATGAAAGATTCACTGGCACGAAGAGGAAAAGCCTAAAAATGATACAAATATAGAAGTCCAAGATGGTGATGTGGAGCCAACACAGCCACTTTCAAAGGATTAGAGATATGCTACAAAGTTATCCAAAAGACCTCATTATTGGTGATGTATCCAAAGGGGTAACTATTCACTCCAAACTCTATGATATTTGTGGCCATTTTACGTCCATTTCCCATATTGAGTCTAAAAATATCCTCAAAGCTGAGGGCGGCTCATATTGGTTGCTTGTCATACAAGAAGAGCTCAATCAATTTGAGCGCAACCAAGTTTGGCATCTTATTCCTAAATCCCATGATAGACCAACAATTGGTACTAAATGAATTTTTAGGAATAAGTTGGATGAGTCAGAAAATATTTTTAGGAATAAAGCTAGATTAGTGGCTGATTGAGGTTTTTCCTGCACACAAAATATAGAATTTCAGAATTACAAAATAGAAGTGCAAGTTCTCAATACTATCGCAATAGCAAGTGGCTATGTGAGTCGTGATCCACAAGGAGGGACTAGCGATGGAAGTTTTTTTCGTAAGTTCTCTTTTAATTTACATTCAATGGTTAAAGATCTTCTTTTAGTTCTTTAAAAGAAAATGAAAAGGAGTTAAAGTTAACTTAGGAAGAAAGTGATAGATTGAGAAGGCAGAGAAAATGAAAGTGGATATGTACAAAGAAATTGAAAAAGATTAAAAGAAATTTGAAAGATTGTGGTGTTGGTAATTTACACTAAAATTAAAAGAAAAGAAAACTAAACTAAAACCTAAAAAAAATACTTACCACTTCAGCGCCTACTTACCTTTGACCCGTATCGATGATGTACCTTTGCTTGAAGGCGAGCGAAGTATGACAAATAGGATCTTGGCCATTCCCGTATTACATAATGAATTGAAGGGGCAAGCTACGCTATCATAGAAATGGATATCCATCACCATATGCATCAATGACACATGAAAGTGCAAGGCAACTTAGAGACTATCGGTTTCTGATTGAGTTAATACCTGCACACAAGAATACAGAATTTCAGAACTAAGAATGAAAAGTGCAAGTTACTCAGTTCTATCGTAATAGCAAGTGGCTATGCGGGTCGTGATCCACAAGGAGGGACTAGCGATGGAAGCTTTTTAGTAAGATCTCTTTTAGGCTACAAAGTATGGTTAAAGTTCTTCTTTAGTTCTTTAAAAGCAAAAGGAAAAATTAAGTTAAAGTTGAATTAGGAAGAAGATGGTAGATTAAGAAGATGGAGAAACTAGAAATGATATTACAAAGAAATGGAAAAGAAGTGATAGAAGAAGTAGTAGATTGTGGTGTTCTAAACTAAAGGATTAAAAGAAAAGAATCTAAAAGTTACTTACCTCCTTTGGCCAATTGCTTACCTTAAGTCTTTTGCAATGATGTTACCTTGAAGTGAGGCGATCAATGTATAGCCCATAAGAGTTGATTCCCGTTTCCTCCACATTATATCATCAAGACGTTGCAAGTATGAAGTGATAAAGAATGAAACTCAAAATCTATGTCATGAGCTATTGGTGGCACTCGCAAAGGTAAGACTCTTTCGATGTTTTAAGGCTCACTTGGATAGCAATTGGTACCAATAGAAGAAAAGTAGAAAGAAGAGAAGAAGAACAACAAAAAAAGTACATGAAAAATGGAAACTACAGATTCGATATTATAACAATAAGAGAAAAGAAGAAAATCTTACACCGGTGTCACTCTTACCACAAGCTTCGTTCTCATTCTCCTATGAAACTCTGATCTCCTTTGATTTACATAAATTAAAACTGAAAATTACATGAAAAGAAAAACAAAAACCTACACTACAAAGAATGAAAAAGTGGACTAAATTTTATCTCTGTATGGTCGTTCCTGTACGCTCTGAAAATCCCAGTATTTATAGGCAAAACCCAACCTATGAGAGCATATGAAGATAGGGGGAGCAAACACCCCCTAACTCTCTAACAAAGCCGCGAAAATGCGGCTTTGGCCGCGTTTCTGCGGCCAGGGTATGGCCAGGTGGCCATACCCTGTTGGAGGTACTCCCCAGCTTCGCGATTGATGTTTATCTTCAGTTAGATTTGCAGTTTAAGTCCGGGATTTTGATGAAATGGCCTTTGATCCTTGGCTTCAACCGATTGATTTGTACGGATTTGTTCTAACTGGTTTTCAACCGATCTGAACCGACCTGATCTGCCCTGATTTACTGAGTTCGAATTAATTCTGATTTAATTCAAAATTTGATGGCCTTTTGGGTTCAATTCTCTTCACTCTCCTTTAGGAATGGGCCTGCAAATAAATTAAACAATAATTAGAAAAAAGCAGAGTTTATTTTATAATAAGTATGAGAATATGATAATGATGTGCAATATTAGCGACTGATCACACCCGATACCTATCTTTTACTCGTCCTCGAACAAAACAACAAAACAAAAATTATTAGACCACTTCGCAGGTCACGTGATTGCACTGAGCATGTGCAACAAGCCGTTAAACCTCTAGGTTACCCCTAGAGGACGAGTTTTGTCTCGTAAGGGTTTCAGAGGATTACACCCACAAAATCCGTAAAAAAAGAGAAAAATGTTAGTATTTAGAAAACACATTTTGAAAGAAAAATATTTGAAATATTATTATAAGTTTTAAGTAATCTATAAGTTATAGGAAAACTGAATTTTTCATTCCTAAACTTAGTCTCTATTCAAAAATTTGTTATCAATCAAAGTAAGGAGTCAAATTGTACTTTTCATCTAATCTATTACTTTACCCTAAGTCATATGCACCTTGTCACCGTGAAAATTTTGACTAAAGGTTCTTTAACTCTAACTCTTATGACTTATTTATTTTATATATATATATATAATATATATATATATATATATATATATATATATATATATTGTGGTATTATCCTTTGTTCTATTAGGCTTTCTAATCTGCCCATGTAACGAGCCTTTAATCGATGACTCCCAAACCAAACGGTCTTAGGGCACCGGGTGAGAACACCCTAAGGACTTAAGGACTCGAGCAAACAAGGCCACAAAACTAAACATTTTATTATATGAACCACTTTTAGGCGTGAATACTTATGTTTTCTTAGGCACAAATGCCCAGTTTAATCAGAGAATTTTTATATATATATATTATTTTTCTCAAACTTATCTAATCATCTTTCGCATAAATATAAAGGCTTGCTTAGGCCAAAGAACCTAGCTAATTAATAATTAGATTCGTTTATCTTTTATATGTATTTTTTATTTTTTTATTTTATTTTATTTTATTTTATTTAAGGCATAAGAATCTTTGTTTTTGAACCCTAAGTGTGTTAGTGTATGAAGTGTGCATATTTCATTAAGGTAAAGATCAAGACTAAATTACTTTGACAAATTATCTTCCTAACCCTAAAAATCAAACAAATAATCTTATTTTGACCAAGTTTAAGAAATCCTAATTTTGATTTTCCTATTCCTTAAAATTAACTTAATTTCTTACAAACAATATGTCAAAATATTGTTTCTATTTTCAAAAAGTTTTTAAAAGTAAAGAAAATGTAAAAAAATAAAAAATAAAAAATTTTTTGTTGTTTTTTTTAATAAAAAGAAAAACCTAAGTTATGTTAGAACCCTCCCCCACACCTATCTGTTGGCCCAAGGTTACAATCAACCGGTTTTTCAGTTTTGATGATTACAAAACATATATAGTTATTTGTACTAATCATTTTTCTAGTGTTTAAATGTGTTTCAGGGTTCTAAGGATTCATGCTGTGTTATTCCCTAAAGATGACTCAATTCGGGATCGTTTGACTCAAGATGTCTCAAATTGGGTTCAAGAACTCAAGCTATGCATCATTCCATGGAGAAGCCCTTATTTGAAGACCTTGTAGTCACCTAGAATCTTTGTAAGAAATAGTTTGTTAAAGAATGAGGTTATGTTAAGTTGGCTCAAGAAAACACACACACCCCTTCATTTTTCAAAATACCGTTTTTGTTTTGGGAAATTGTTTTAGGACCATGCCTTGATAGGTTTTACATGACTCAAAATTTTTATAATTTTATATCTTGTTTATATCATGTATACCAACCTTTATAGCATGATACTTAATCATATAGCCTTACAAAAGTATTTTGAATATTCCTCAAAGTTCATAAAATTTCCTATAAAAATCATGTTTCAGCCGGTCGGTCGACCGACCGGTCGACCGGATCCATTTCAGGCTTGATCGGTCGACCAGACCGGTCGACCGAGCCTTGTGGTCAGGGCGTCCACGTTTGTGCACGTCTGTCGGTCGACCGACTGAAAGGCCTTTGCTCTCGGGTTTTGTCGGTCGACCGGACCGGTCGACCGACAGAACAAAGAGAAATTTTTCCCTTTGACTGCCGGTCGACTAACCGGTCGACCGAGTCCAACGACTAGTTTGCCAATGGGCTGGCGGTCGACCGACAGCCGCCTGCAGCCATAATGGCTAGTTTTCAGAGATTTCATCATTTGATTTGAGTGAGATGTTTTGATCTGATCTCTCTGAATTTTTGGGGGCTACTTCCTGACCTAATAAGCTAGTTTTAATGATGATTAGATTTTCTCTAATCCCTATAAATAGAGGGGATTGGTCACTTGCAAAATACAAGAAAAATCCTATTGTTTTCAAGTTTCCAAAGAGAAAGAAAAGTTTTCAAAGGCTTTAAATTTTCTAAGTGCATTCTTGGCTACTTGTTTTCAGTTGTTTTTTAAGCTATTTAGTACTACTTTCCAACTGAATTTTTCTCTACACTTCTTCAGCCAAATACTTCCTCATTCTATTAGGAGTTGTAAAAGAGAAGTGTGTGGTCCTTTGTTGATCACCTTGTTACTTATTGTTCTTTGTGTTGAGAGCCCTCATTGTGGAGAGGGTTGGATTGGTGGAGTTCGGTACTCCGGTCTTCGGTAGACCTTTTGTATTTTCCTCGGTGGATATAGTGGAAACCCTTCATGGTGGTGAAGGCGGGGACGTAGAGCGGTGGCTCGAACCTCTAAACAAATCCTTTGTTTTTGCGATTGATTGCTTATTGCTCTTTATTGCTCTTCATTTTTATCTTGTGATATATCTTGTGTGCACTTCATTATTGCATCCATTTCATTTCTTGCATTTACTGGTCATTACTCATCTCAACAAGAAAGCAATTACGCGCCTCAACTCATAATCTAGAGGAATCAAAGAGGAGAAGTTCTAAAGCCCTTCACGGGAAATTCGGCTTCAATTTCTTGTTTTGAGTGACCGTTTGCATCATATATTCATACTTGTTTAAAAAGATCATTAGATTAGCATTAACACCTATTCACCCCCCTCTAGGTGTTTTTCAATTCGTATCAGAGCTTTGGTCTCTAGGCTCTTGGCTTAATAATCTTAGAGAGATCCTATATTGCTAATCACACTATTCATTTTTCATCCTCATACATTTAGTAAAAATGGCCGAAGGAATTAAGACCCCACCCAAGTTTGATGGCCTTAACTTTCCCATATGGAAGGTTAAGATGACCGTATTTTTGCAATCCTTAGGAAGCCGGGTTGCAAAGGTCATGACCAAACCATTTAGTGCACCCACCGGTGATGAGGACACTTGGTCCGATATTGACACTAAAGAGTTTGACGCTAATGCTATGGCACACTATGCCTTACTTCAAGCTCTTAATGACGATGATATTTCTAGAGTCATTCATTGTAAATCTTCCCATGAGATTTGGACTCACTTGCTTGTCACTCATGAGGGAACTTCACAAGTAAAGAGCGCAAAAATAGACTTTCTTCTTCGTTCCCAATATGAAAAATTTTCTATGCAAGAGAATGAAACCATAGATGATATGGTTACTAAATTTACAAAGATTACTAATGGACTTTCTTCTTTAGGTGACGTCATTGATAACGACCAAATAGTAAGGAAGATCATCCGTGCACTCCCTCCATCTTGGGAAGTCAAAGCCCTACTTTAAAGGAACTCAATGACAAGGAAGAGATGGAGCATATAGGTCTCATTGGGAATCTCAAAACCCATGAGATGGAAAGAAAAACAAGAGAAGAGATGGCTCCTCCCAAGAAGAAAGCTATTGCCTTCAAGAGTTCTTCCAACTACTCCGACGACGATGATGAAGAAGAGGATGATGAGGATCTTTCTCTTCTTGTAAAGAACGTTCGGAGAATGTACAACAAGGCAAAGTTCCAAAATAGAAGGAGATGGCAAGGTAAAGAAGAGAAGAAAATCATTTGCTTCAATTGGCAAAAGCCGGGTCATATTGTTGCGGAATGTCCGAAAAAAGCAAAAGCCAAGCCCTCCACCTCCAAGAAGTCATACAAAAAGAAAGCTTTAAAGGCTACTTGGGATTCGGAGAGTGAATCCGATGAGGAAGCCGACACCGCCAACATGTGCTTCATGGCAAATGAAAGCACAAGCAAGGTAACTCCCAATACTTCCATTGATTGTGATCTATCCATGGATGAACTAGGAGAAGCTTTTGAAGAACTTTCTCATAACTATGATTTTCTCAAAAAGAAATATTTGAAAATAAAAAGGAAAATGAATCTCTAAATCATAATGTTTTCACTCTTTCAAAAGAAAAGGAGGAATTGCTTTCTACTCTTGTTTCTACACAAACGGACTTTGAGAACTATAAAATATCTTACAAAGGTAAGTTTCCACAAATTAATGAAAATGAAATTTCCATGCTAAAAGAAAAAATTGATTTATTAGGAGTAGTTTTGAAAAAATGTGAATTTGATAAGAATAGAGTAGAGGCTATGTTTCCTAAGAAACAAGTCCCAAAGAAACATTCACATGCTATTCATGCTCATGCTCATAAATCACAACCTTTACATCATGCCAAGCACCCTAAACATGCCCACACTCTACACACACATCATGCATTCATGTATGGTAAAATATTTTCATGCACATATTGTGGCCGTAAAGGTCATTTGGTTAAATTTTGCTATGATAAGCTAAATGCTTCGCATAATAATGTTTGGGTTCGGAATACTAACTTTCAAGGACCCAAGAAAGTTTGGGTACCAAAGTCAACAAATTTGTTAAATGATGTAGGTACATTCCAAGGCCGAATGACGTAAAGGATTGTGGTATCTTGATAGTGGTCGCTCAAGGCACATGACTTGGGATATCAACAACTTTGCAACCCTATCAAGGTACCATGAAGGTGGCACCGTCACCTTCGGAGATGATGCCAAAGGAAAAATCATTGGTATTGGTAATGCTAAATTTGTACTTCTCCTTTAATAGAAAATGTTATTTTAGTTGATGGCCTTAAGCATAATCTCTTGAGTGTTAGTCAACTTTGTGACAAAGGTTTTGATGTTGTTTTTGATAACCTAGTATGTAAAGTTATTGATAGACAATCCAATACATGTATATTTTCCGGTTTTCGTGAATGCAATGTATACATGATTGACACGTCTAATATGCTATGCAATGCTACTTGTTTGAAAGCCCTCGATGATGACTCTTGGTTGTGGCATAGAAGATTAGGCCACATCTCTTTAGACCATCTATCTAGATTAAACAATAAGAAAATGGTGAAAGGTATTCCTTACTTGAACTTTGAAAAGGACCGCGTTTGTGACGCGTGCCAACTTGGGAAATAAACCAAGTCCTCTTTCAAGTCAATTAAGGATATCATGACATCACGTCCCTTGGAGTTGATCCATATGGATTTGTTTGGTCCTACTCAAACCAAAAGTCTAAGTGGGAATGGTTTTGCTTTGTTTTAGTTGATGTTTTCTCGTATTTTACTTGGGTTTTCTTTTTAGAGCACAAAAATCAAGCCTTTTCATATTTTCAAGCCTTTAAGAAAAGAGTTGAAAAGGAAAAAGATTCTTCTATTTTAAGAATAAGAAGTGATAGAAGTGGTGAATTCAATAACCTACCATTTATCACTTTTTGTGAAGAACATGGAATTAAGCATGAACTATCTTGTCCTAAAACTCCACAACAAAATGGAGTCGTTGAGAGGAAAAATCGCACATTACAAGAGATGGCTAGAACAATGATTAATGAATATGGTCTCCCTCATTATCTATGGGCCGAGGCCGTTAACACATCTTGCTATATATCAAATAGAGTTTTCTTATGTAAAAATACTTCAAAAACATCTTTTGAGATCTATTTTTTTAGAAAGCCAAATGTTTCATACTTTAAAGTTTTTGGTTGTAAATGCTTTGTTTTGAATACTAAAGATAATTTAGGAAAATTTGATGCAAAGTCTTATGAAGCAATTTTTATTGGTTATTCAAATACTAGTAAAGCTTATAGAGTCTTCAATAAGTCATCCTTGACTATTGAAGAATCTATACATGTAAAGTTTGAGGAATCTAATATGTTTGTTAAGAATGTTGTAAAAATAGATTCTTTAAATGAAGACATGGAGAGAGCTACTTTGAAGGACTCACCTACCATTGAAGACATGCCAAAGGATGATGAAAGAAATGAAGTTCAAGAAAATGAGGCTCAAGGAAATGAAATTCAAGAAGTTGAAGTGGAGTCCACTCAACCACTTCCAAAAGATTGGAGATACAATCCACATCATCCCAAGAATCTTATTATAGGTGAAGTATCAAAGGGGTAACTACTCGTTCTAAACTTCATGATTTTTGTGGACACTATGCTTTTATTTCTCACTTTGAACCAAAGAACATTCTCGAAGTCGAGGGCGACTCATATTGGTTGCTAGCCATGAAAGAGGAGCTCAATCAATTCGAGCGCAACCAAGTTTGGCATCTTGTTCCTAGGCCCCACGATAGACCAACAATTGGTACTAAGTGGATCTTTAAGAACAAGTTGGATGAGTCGGGTAATGTTATTAGGAATAAAGCTAGGTTGTGGCCCAAGGTTACACTCAAATCGAAGGTATCGATTTTGAGGAAACTTTTACACCCGTAGCACGGCTTGAAGCCATACGAATGACACTTGCATTTGCTTCTTATAAAGATTTTAAACTTTACGAATGGATGTAAAAAGTACCTTCTTAAATGGATTTATTGAAGAGGTGGTGTATGTTGAACAACCCCCTGGGTTTGTTGATCCTATACTTTCGGATTTTATTTTCAAACTTGACAAAGCTCTTTATGGTTTAAAACAAGCCCCTAGGGCTTAGTATGAAAGACTTTCTTCATTTCAAATCTCTAATGGTTTTAAGAAAGGAAAAATAGATACTACTTTGTTCACAAAACATGTTAAAAATGATATTCGTATAGTTCAAATATATGTGGATGATATCATATTTGGTTCTACTAATGAAAATCTTTGCAAAGCTTTTGAATCATGCATGAAGGAAGAATTTGAGATGTCCATGATGGGTGAGCTTAACTACTTCCTTGGTCTCCAAATCAAGCAAAGGAACGATGGGATCTTCATCAATCAAGCCAAGTATACGAAGGAACTTATCAAGAGATTTGGGCTTGAAAGTGCTAAGACAAGCAAAACTCCCATGGCAACTACCACAAAGCTTGACAAGGATGAACAAGGTACAAGTGTAGACATTAAGCTTTATCGTAGCATGATTGGTAGCTTGTTGTATTTAATGGCTAGTAGGCCGGATATTATGTTTTGTGTATGTCTTTGTACTCGATTTCAATCGTGTCCTAAAGAATCACATTTGATTACGGTAAAACGCATTATTAGATACCTTAAGGGCACAATTGAAATGGGGTTGTGGTATCCGAAGACCAGATAATTTTCCATGACGAGTTTTTCGGATGCCGACTATGCGGGTTGTAGAGTGGATAGGAAGAGTACAAGTGGAACATGTCAATTCCTTGGTAATTGTCTTATTTCTTGGTCTTCCAAAAAAAGCTAAATTCGGTAGCCCTCTCAACCGCCGAGGCGGAGTATGTTGCAGCCGGAGCTTGTTGTGCACAAGTTCTTTGGATGAAACATACTCTCCTTGACTATGATTTGCATTTTGACCATATTAAAATATTTTGTGATAATACTAGTACTATTCATATGACTAAAAATGCAAATCAACATAGTAATACTAAGCACATTGACATTCGGTATCACTTTCTTAGAGATCATTATGAGAAAGGTGATATTGATATTGATTATGTTTCTACCGATTTTCAACTTGCCGATATTTTTACAAGACCACTAGACTATGCTAGATTTTTCTTTATTTGTGGTGAATTGAATGTTTGTGTTATGGACTTTGAAGAAATTTATTTTATGTTTACCCTTTTGATGTATGACAAAAAGGGGAGAAAATTTTAGCTTATTTTGAGTTTGGAGTTATGCATTTTAAGTTACGTTGGAGTTATGTATTTTTAAGTTTTAATACTTTGGAGTTATGCATTTTGAGTTTTAAGTTAAAACAAGTTAGTTTTGAGTTTTGGTTTTTGAGTTAAGAGTTTTGAGAAATATGTTTTGTCTCTCTTATGCCTTTTATGTATATAGTCATTCATTTATATAGCATGATTTGAGGGGGAGCTTCCAAGCTCCTTTCCCATTTTTTTAAAAATAACTCATATGTTTTGTCATCATCAAAAAGGAGAGATTGTTGGCCCAAGGTTACAATCAACCGGTTTTTGAGTTTTGATGATTACAAAACATATATAATTATTTGTACTAATCATTTTTCTAGTGTTTAAATGTGTTTCAGGGTTCTAAGGATTCATGTTGTGTTATTACCTAAAGATGACTCAATTCGGGATCGTTTGACTCAAGATGTCTCAAATCGGGTTCAAGAACTCAAGCTATGCATCATTCCATAGAGAAGCCCTTATTTGAAGACCTTGTAGTCATCTAGAACCTTTTTAAGAAATAGTTTGTTAAAGAATGAGTTATGTTAAGTTGGCTCAAGAAAACACACACACACCTTCATTTTTCAAAATACCGTTTTTGTTTTGGGAAATTGTTTTAGGATCATGCCTTGATAGGTTTTACATGACTCAAAATTTTTATAATTTTATATCTTGTTTATATCATGTATACCAACCTTTATAGCATGATACTTAATCATATAGCCTTACAAAGGTATTTTGAAAATTCTTCAAAGTTCATAAAATTTCCTATAAAAATCCTGTTTCAGGCCTGTCGGTCGACCGGATCCATTTTAGGCTTGATCGGTCGACCGGACCGGTCGACCGAGCCTTGTGGTCAGGGCGTGCACGTTTGTATACGTCTGTCGGTCGACCGACCGGTCGACTGACTGAAAGGCCTTTGCTCTCGGGTTTTGTCGGTCGACCGGACCGGTCGACCGACAGAACAAAGAGAAATTTTTCCCTTTGACTGCCGGTCGACTGACCGGTCGACCGAGTCCAACGGCTAATTTGCCAATGGGCTGGCGGTCGACCGGGCCGGTCGACCGACAGCCGCCAGCAGCCATAACGGCTAGTTTTAAGAGATTTCATCATTTGATTTGAGTGAGATGTTTTGATCTGATCTCTCTGAATTTTTGGGGGCTACTTCCTGACCTAATAAGCTAGTTTTAATGATGATTAGATTTTCTCTAATCCCTATAAATAGAGGGGATTGGTCACTTGCAAAATACAAGAAAAATCCTATTGTTTTCAAGTTTCCAAAGAGAAAGAAAGTTTTCAAAGGCTTTAAATTTTCTAAGTGCATTCTTGGCTACTTGTTTTCAGTTGTTTATTAAGCTATTTAGTACTACTTTTCAACTGAATTTTTCTCTACACTTCTTGAGCCAAATACTTCCTCATTCTATTAGGAGTTGTAAAAGAGAAGTGTGTGGTCCTTTGTTGATCACCTTGTTACTTATTGTTCTTTGTGTTGAGAGCCCTCATTCTGGAGAGGGTTGGATTGGTGGAGTTCGGTACTCCGGTCTTCGGTAGACCTTTTGTATTTTCCTCGGTGGATATAGTGGAAACCCTTCACGGTGGTGAAGGCGGGGACGTAGAGCGGTGGCTCGAACCTCTAAACAAATCCTTTGTGTTTGCGATTGATTTGCTTATTGCTCTTTATTGCTCTTCATTTTTATCTTGTGATATATCTTGTATGCACTTCATTATTGCATCCATTTCATTTCTTGCATTTACCGGTCTTTACTCATCTCAACAAGAAAGCAATTACGCGCCTCAACTCATAATCTAGAGGAATCAAAGAGGAGAAGTTCTAGAGCCCTTCACGGGGAATTCGGCTTCAATTTCTTGTTTTGAGTGACCGTTTGCATCATATATTCATACTTGTTAAAAAGATCATTAGATTAGCATTAACACCTATTCACCCCCCTCCTAGGTGTTTTTCACTATCTCATGCATTGTCCTCAATGTATGAATTAATGCATAGATGCATGAAAAAAAGACAGGGAAGGAAAATACTACCTTAAGGTGGTGGCTCCGATGGTGGTCTGATTGGTCTACGAAATGCGGCCCAATCGACTTTGCATGGAGTTCGGAGGAACCCAACAGAAATCTCTCTAATATAACCCACTAAAATGATGTATACATGAATTATTTTTACTAAAAATTTAACCCCATCTAATTTTCAAATTTTATAATTAATTTCAGAGTCAATTTTGTCAACCGCCTTGTCTCAAAATGGAGTTTGAAAAGATGGAATGATTGACTTGGACTTTGGAAGTATGAGAACTAATACCGACTCAGAAAAAGGACTTAAGTCAAGTAAAGGTTCAGGAGTCGAGATTGGTTCAGGAAGTGGGTCCAAATCAAGAAGTTAAAACTCAAGTCCACATTCATTTTCCTACAAAGGAATGTGACTTAATATTGTTGATTCAAGTTCAAGAATGACAGGTGTGGGAATCAAAACTGATTCTAAAATATTACTCAAGTCGGGTAGCAAAACAGGAGTCAATATTGATTCGGGAATTTGAACTTGATCACAAAATTGAGAATCTAGGTCACATTTCTCATTGAGTTCAATTTCATAAAAATGAGAACTTGCCAATTTGTCAATGGGACTTTCAAAAGTATGAAATTGGTCAAGTTCAATATGATGATCATCAAAGATTGGCAATTCAATTTCATTATGAATTGGCACAGGATCCAATGTCGACTCGGGAAAAAGATTGAAATCAGGAGAAGATATCGGAGTCATAATTGAATCAGGAAGTAGAATTGAATCACTAAGTTGAGGTTCATGATCATATTCATTCTCAAGTTCAATTTCAGGAAAGGGATAACTTGCTAAACTGTCAATGTCACTTTTAAAATTTGGAGTTTGGGCAAGTTCAAATGATTGTGCTGAAATAGAACCTTGTTTTCCAAAACAACATGACTCTTCGGCTCTAACAGAATGGTTAGCGACATCAGAACTGGCCAAACGGTGAAAACGTAGAGTTTGGACCATCATATCTATGTCATGACTACGAGCGTTTTGAGCCTGAGTCATGGCTTCAAGCATCTTTTCATAGTTAATTGGTTCTTCGTTTTGTTGCGATTGGTCTTAAAAAGATGAAGTGTTATTTTGGAATTGGTGGTGAAATTGTGAGTCCATCAGATTTTGTGATTGTTGTTTGGACTCACGCATACTCATTTTCAAAATTGATGGTTTTCTATTTTGGACTGGTGGAACTGAGTATGAATCTTGGAAAAATTTTGGACAAGGTGGATAAGGAGGACAAGTTGGTTTAAAATTGGACTCGGGGAGGTAAATCCTCATTGATTCTGTGAAGAGTTAAAATTATTCTGAAAATTATGGTCATAAGATTGGGGCATGGGTTATATTAATTCGGATAAGACCAATACGGCACACTATATTGGT
This sequence comes from Agave tequilana, assembly GCA_038442645.1. NCBI lineage: Eukaryota > Viridiplantae > Streptophyta > Magnoliopsida > Asparagales > Asparagaceae > Agave > Agave tequilana. Next base: position 198 of record JAVJIF010026960.1, on the reverse strand, counting down.
TAAAGTTATGATATGCCGGGTTGGTAATATCCGAAAAAGAGGTTGGTGTGTAATATGGATTACCATTAAGATTAGAAAAATTGTTGTTATAAGCCATATCACACAATAAAACACAACAAAGAAAAAAACAAACAAATAGGCAAACAAATAAAAAGAAAAAAAATCTAACCAAAGTTAGGGTAAACCTTAGACCTGGAC
>JAVJIF010026959.1:0-52889 GCA_038442645.1 Agave tequilana | reverse complement strand
GTCTTGTTCATCTTGTCATCCTTTTTAGAAGTCACTGACTTTTCTTCCAAACGTAGAGTGTCTTCAAGTTTGATGTTATCAGTGCATTCATCACCTCACACCTCCACATCTCAAAGTTGTTCTTGCCATCAAACTTTACCACATCGATCTTCATCGGATGTGGGTTCACGGATTTCTCCGTGGAATGACTATCTCCGGCTATCTCCTCATTAGATTCCTCAAAGCAACGCAAAAAACGATTAGTGAAAACAAATTCAAATAGAAAAGATTGAATATTATGTATAATTAGTTATTTATTATTTTTTAAATTTAGGTAAGTTTAAATTTTCAAGTGATATGTATGAATATACGTATATCATATTATTGTGTACATTTTATTTCTATGTATGAGTACACTACTTATACATGAGTATATGAATTTAATCAAGAAACACCCACCATGAAAATATTTTTATCTTAGGATTAGTGGAGAGAGTAGGTGAGCATTGGGAGGGGGAGATCAAGGGTCCTAATTTTCTTGAATTGAGAATTGGACACTTGGATGAGAGGGGACTATGGCAAACTTATAATAATAGATAAGATGAGATCTCAACCAGCAACTCCCTCATTCTCATCTTCCTTTCCAAAACTTTTCATGTCAAACCCTAGAAGTCCTCATTCATCCTCAACTCTTTCTTCCTCTCCTCTCTTTCCTTTCTTTCTGTCTTTTCCTTTCTTCTCCTCCCCTCCATCACCATCACCAGCGAGGAGGGGGCGGCTGCGCGACCACAACAGTGGCCGGAGGGGGAATAGGGAAGGGAGGTTCATCTAGATTAAGATCCAAGTTTTTTTTGGGGGGGGGGGGGTTGAAATTTCAGCCAAAATATGAACTTTTGGAGCTCAATAAGAAGGTAAATTCTGATTAAACTTAATCTAATAAAAATAGTGTTTGGTTCTTAAATTTTGATGTTTTTAGTGTTAGAAAGTAACCCAAATGTTCTCTTGATTAGGGTTGTTGTTCGAGAACGTAAAATTGAGCTATAACAAAGAGGAAATTTTTGAAGAAAGGTGAGTAAACCCGAACCTTTGGGAACTTGTGGTAGAAACAAAAGGAGTTTTTAAAAAAATTCAAAGATGACCATATTAATCACTTTTTTGTTATATAATTTGCTATTTTTTGGTATTGTTTACTTAGTGTTAACAATTGTATGACAATTGATATGAAATGATAAAATTATAATTCAAGGGAGGGTGAACTAGTTATGGTAAGAGTGTAAATAAAAGTCTATTAGAAGCATTAAATAAGAGAAAGAATTAGTTAAGTTGTAGTGTCCAAACACTCAAGAGATTAGAACAAGAAGTTTATTTATCATCCTAATAGATAGTGAACACTTACTAATAACTCTCATATAAAAGTTTGTGTGTACATTGGTGTAATTAATTATATATATATATATATATATATATATATTATATATATATATATATATATATATATATATATATATATAATATATATATTATATATATATATAATATAATGAATGTGAAAGTATACCCTCGTATGCGCCTATAGTAAGTGGCATGATGTAATGAGATCGTGTGTGTGCTCATGTAATAACATTGCCCATGTGAATGTATTCATTTTCTATATGGAGGAAGGACCGGCGGGAGCCGGTAGGGGGGAGCTGATGTGGAAAATTATATATTCTAAGTAATGTAGAAGGGCCAGTAAAAACAGTAGGAGGAGAAGACGATGTTAAGAGCATGAAATTTTTTTTTATATTTATACAATGTAGGAAGGGGCCGGTGGGAGCCGATAGGGGGAAGACGGTGTGAAAAATTATATATTCTATACAATGTAGGAATGGGCTGGCGGGAGGTTATACTCATTAATTTTGCATATTTTTCACCATATTATCGCATTTATTTTAAATAAAACTTTATTATTAACCCCCTCTTTGTTTATTAGTGTGCAAGTTATTTACTGAGTGTAAGAAAGAGAGCCCAAAAAGACCAAGGATCCCAATTAAATTTAGAGCCAAATCAATTATTTTTCAAGTCAAGAAAAAAGGAATAATCTCATAATATCCACTTTCCAAAACACAATTCTGAGAATATATTTGGATGACTGGACGAGGCAAAACTGCAGAAGAAAACACAACATCACCCGAGCCTAAATTGTTGCATTTTCTCCTATATTGCCACGAAATACGCAGCAACTCCTAAGGATGATAAGTCAGCATTTGGTATCCGACTTCGATTCATCATATCCCTGGGCGTTCTCTTATAATATCCCATTGGAGGCAGAGGCAACAAAATAATCCAGAGATCAAAGATTAGATTTTTTTTTTTTTAGTTTCTTTTTTTTCACGAATTTTTTTATTTTAATTTTCTAGATTTTAGATAAAATGGCTTTATGAGAAAGAATGATCAATTGTAATTGAAGGTGGCAGATTCAATACAATATTTCAATTCTTTTTCTAACTCTCTTTGTGTAAATTACTTTGCTTTCAAATTATACAATCTTCTATTCTCTTTTCTTTGTTTTGCTTTAATAATGAATAACTAATTCTCTTCATTACTTGCTAATCTCTACACACCACTAACTTCAATTCTTTCTTGATACCCGATTGAATCATATGTATGCCTAAATTCAAGCCTTGCGAATAAGCGAGTATTCTGAAGGCACGTGAGCATGGGTAATAACTTATTATTTGCTAATACTAGTTAATAATTCTTCTTATTCTATGCTTGTTAAAACTTGATAGTTTAATGTTCAATTTTGATTAAGTGTGATTCAAATAGAAGTTTTCTTCCATCTTATCTGTCTTACTTAATTCTCGACACACTCCAAGGTGAAACTATTGCTTATGATCTAAAGTGAAGCAATTATTTCTTAAAAGTTAGTAAGTTAGTCGTAGTAGAATGATTAGTGAGCCTTGACTTTTCTCATATTTTAAAACAAACTAAATTTCTTTTCTCTTAGTATTTTTAGAAACCCTAGTTTTCTTAACTCTAATTTTAGAGACCCTAGATTTCTTTTTCCTAGTTTTATTTTCCCCATCATTCACACTTTTCTTATACTCTCTAAAACTTTCAAATAAAAACCAACACAAACAACTTTTTTCTCTTTCTTTTCTCTTTTTGTTTCTTAAGCAGAAAGATATTGTTTTAAGAACTATACTGAAAAGTTTGCATCACATTCCTCCTTGTGAATCATGACCAGCATAGCCACTGCTACCGCAGTTAAATTGTGATTAGCCATAGAAATACATCTTTTCATACTCTCTGTTTTCCCCATCAAAGCCAGTATGAGAGAAGACGGTGTTAAATGTTCATGCATTCTTTGGGTTAATGTGATGGTGAAACATTGTTTGATGGTATATTATTAATAGATGGTACTTGTGCTATACGTACGTATTGTTAGATGCTATGATCAATCTGACAACTAATCAATATCACTGCAATATCACCGATCTAATTGGCCAGGTCGGTTAATATCAGGTGGAGGTTTTTCCTTTCAATAGAACGTTCCTTAATTAAAGAACCACCTTTCAATTACCTTCCTTGGTTAAACACCAATTAGACTGGTATAAGTCAATCTAATATACTGAATATCAGTATAACCCCTGTATAAAGAAATTAATTCACTTATACAGTACTTGGAGTGAGGTACGCTAAAGCGAATCTCCTTAAGACAATTACGTCCCCGCACCGGTGCTAACGGGTTACTGGACGCTGGTCTCCCAAGATACAACACTCCTTCACGGTATTTGGATAGCACTACCAATCACCGTACGGTCGAATCGTAGTTATCAGTACCTTCACAGGATTATTGAAGTAGCGAGACCAAGACAAATTTTAGGGAGAATATTTGTCTTTATTTGGAGGGGCACCCACTGTAGAGGAAGAGGAAGGTAAAAGATATTCTTCTTTGAAAGTCCCAGATTCAGACAACAATTCTATTAAAGAATCTGTTGAATTTTCTGAGCCCTCTTTCAGAACGAATTTTACAGAATCTCTTGAAAGTCGCTTCGAAAATCGTTGCAGATTTCCACTTCCCGTTGGAAGTTACTTTCAAAAAAGAGAGAGGAGATCTCACTTCAGAACACAGAGAATTGATTTCTGTTCTGTGAGTTGGTGTGTTTTGATTTAAGAATGGAGCGCTATTTATACCGCTCCGGGAGGGGTAAAAGGGTTCGAATCCAACAGTTGCAACGGTTCGGTCTAAACCGTTGCAACGGTTCGTTTCAACCGCAGCAACCGCCTAACTGCCGCGACGGTTTACAGACAGCCGTTGCGCTGGGCGGTTCGGATCCGGATGGCGGAGCGGGTATCAACCGTGTAACCCAGTGAGACCCGGTTCAAAAAGAACGGACCGGTAGCGCACCCGCACCAGAGCCCGAGCCGGGCCCGGCACGGCGCCGGCCGTCGGCCCGCCGCTGCAGACGCCAGCGGCTGCGCGCGCATGCATGTACGGGCATGGTTCCCCCCTAATCACGCGCGAAAACTCCAAGTACCCAAAAGGGCACACCCTTTGTTCCCATTTTTCTCTATTTAAACACTTCAAACTTTCATCCCATGGTCAATGTGGGACTAAATGCCTTTAGCTACCTTTAGTTCCATATTGGCTTTAAATTAGGTAAACTTTAGACTTGAATATCTCATTCATTCGAAATCGGAATTGAACATGTGAATATACCACGTTCATCCCTAATGGAAGGAGAACACACTCCAACCATTATCCAATTGATTCAATCAATGAATTTCGCCGTAATTTAACTCAAAGATTCACATATATTCTTCATATTCCCAACAAGCCCCCCCAATGAATGGAGATTCAAGGAATTGACACACAAAGAGACTGACTCTATTGTGAAAGGTACTTTAAAAAAGAAACTGCATCAGGATAGGTGAACTAGATCTTAAACTTTCCATAGCGAAAGCTTTATCGGACTTACTGGCTAATCAGTGAACTAGGTCTTGAACTGTTAGCCGTTAGCGTAAGCAAGTCAACAAGCTTCACACAGTAACTTTCCAAATCAACTTTGGTTCTTGGTTGTGTCCATATTGGCCCTGGACATTCTTGGTTTCAGAGAGTATCTTTAGGGAATAACACCTCCATAGAAATTTCAAAGAGCCGACCCAACTCTATACTCACATAGGTGATCGTCCTATTAAGAGTAGTCTACTCTACTCCACTTGTTTAGTAACAAGATATAGGCGTCATTAAAAGCGTTAAGCTTATCCTTAATCCACTTGTAGAAAGCACTTATGTGCACCTTAGGAATGGATTGGAGTTAAGCTCCTAAGTGCTTACTTGCTGAGTCAATTATAACTAGTTTTTCCTCTTAAACTTAGTCCGTGGGATCTCCAGTCGCTAAGTGATGTTTTCATTAAGCTGACTCGGTAAGGTTAGGCTTTTAGACCCATTCCCCTCGATGCGCAGTTTATGCCCTCTCCACTTAAACCTTTAGTAAGCGGATCCGCTAAATTATCTTTTGACGAGACAAAGTCAATAGAGATAATTTCATTTGAGAGCAACTGCTTAACAGTATTATGTCTACGATGAATATGTCTAAACTTACCATTGTATATAACATTTTGTGCTCTAAATATAGTTGCTTGATTATCGCAGTGTATACATATAGCAGGCACTGGCTTTTACCATAATGGTATATCTTTCAAAAATTGTCGAAGCCATTCTGCTTCTTCTCCGGCCTTATCTAAGGCTATGAATTCTGATTCCATAGTGGAACGGACAATACATGTTTGTTTGGAAGATTTTCAAGATACCGCTGCTCCTTCTAGAGTAAATACGTATCCGCTAGTTGATTTTGATTCCTCAGAATCTGCAATCCAATTAGCATCACTGTATCCTTCAAGTACAGGTGGATACAATTCATATCTCAAGGCATATTCCTTGGTATGTAATACGTAACCCAATACTCGTAGTAGAGCAGTCCAATGTTCATCACTAGGGTTACTAGTGTATCTGCTTAACTTGCTATAGCGTAAGCAATATCGGGTCTAGTGCAATTCATCAAATACATTAGACTTTCGATAATCTGAGAATACTCCAACTGGCGTATTCCAGTTCCTATATTCTATGAAGGTGGATGTGTGAGAGAAAAATATTAGTATTCTCTTTTATCCCATGATCCTTGAAGCTTTCTATCATCTTTTCCACGTAGTGAGATTGAGATAGACTGATTTCATCTGGTGTTCTGGTGATTTTAATTCCTAAAATTACATCAGTAACCCCCAGATCCTTCATGTCAAACTGTTGGATAACATTTTCTTAGTGGACTTTATAATTTCAATATTAGTCCCAAGTATCAACATGTCGTTTACATAAAGACAAACAATGATACATGCATTTTCAACTGTTTTAGTGTAAACACACTTATCGCATTCATTGATAGTGAATTCATCTTTGATCATGACACTATCAAATTTCTCATGCCATTGTTTTGGAGCCTGATTTAGACCGTATAAGGATTTTACCAATTTACACACTTTGTGTTCTTGGCCCTTGACTATAAATCCTTCAGGTTGCTCCATATATATTTCTTCATTTAATTTATCATTTAAGAATGCAGTCTTGACATCCATTTGATGGATATCTAAGTTATGCAATACTGCAATTGCAATCAACATCCGAATGGAGGTTATTCTTGTTACTGGTGAATAAGTATCGAAGTAGTCAAGTCCTTCCTTTTGTCGATAACCCTTGGCTACTAATCTAGCCTTGTACTTATCGATAGATCTATCGGGTTTTAATTTTCTTTTAAAAATTCACTTACACCCAATTGGTTTACTGCCAGGAGGCAAGTTTGCCAATTCCCAAGTATGATTACTTAGTATGGATTCTATTTCGCTATTTATAGCTTCTTTTCACATTTGTGCTTCTGGGGTTGACATAGCCTCTTTAAATGTTTGAGGCTCGCTTTCAATAGCGTATGCTATGAAATCTGGACCAAAAGATTTTGAGATTCTAGTTCTCTGACTTCTTCTTGGTTTAATTTTCGCATTAACAATTGGTTCCTCGGGGCTTTCGTCCCTGAATGTCATCTCATGTGTTCTTTCCCAGAAGTCTTATCAATTTCTCGTTTATATGGAAAAATATCTTCAAAGAACACAGCATCTCTAGATTCGATAATCATGTTTACATGAATATCTGGTATCTCTGATTTATGAACCAAAATCTATAGGCACTACTATTCAAGGCATAGTCTATGAATATGCAGTCCATTGTTCTTGCTCCTAACTTAGTCTTTTTAGGTAATGGTGCTAGCACCTTTGCAAGGCACCCCCACATTTTGAGGTAATGGTAGGAAGGTGTCCTTCCATGCCATAACTCAAATGGTATAAAATCAAGTTTCTTATGGGGTACTCTGTTTAGAATATAATTTGCAGTTTACAGAGCTTCCCCCCACAAGTTCTGCGGAGCTTCAGAACTTACGAGCATGGAATTGACCATCTCCTTCAAAGTTCTGTTCATCCGTTCAACAATTCCATTTTGCTGAGGAGTATATAGTGCTGTAGTTTGATGGATTATACCAAATTTTGCACATAACTCACTAAAATCATTTGATTCTTATTCTCCGCCTCTATCAGATTTTAAAATCTTGATATTCTTGTTGAGTTGATTCTCAACTTCGGCTTTATATGTTATAAACATATTCATTGCCTCATCCTTACTGTTTAAAAGATACACATAACAGTATCTTGTACAGTTATCAATAAAAGTAATAATATACTTTTTCCCGCCTCTAGCTGGCTTAAACTTCAAGTCACACAGATCGCTATGAATTAACCCTAAAGGTTTTGTATTTCGATCAATTGAGTGAAATGAATTTTTCGCTAACTTGGCCTCAACACAAATTTCACACTTGCGAATTTCTTCCATGTTGAGTTTAGGAATATATCTTAGATTAGACAAGTTTTTTAACGACTTGTAATTTACATGCCCTAATCTAGCATGCCATAAAGTAGGAGACTCAAGCAAATAAACAAAAGATTTTCCTTTATTTATAGTTTCGGGTACAAATACACAAACTTTTTATCCACCACTACAACATTGGCTTTAAAAAGTCCATCAACAAGATAACTCTTTTCCACATACATCCCACCCTTAATAAGTACAAATTTATCTGATTCAAAAACCATTCTAAATCCTTTCTTATTAAGTATTGATCCAGAGATCAGATTCTTGCGGATATCTGGAACATGTAGCACATCGTTCAGAGTAAGCTCTTTCCCAGATGTCCACGTTAGGATGACCTTGCCTTTTCCTTCAACCTTGGAGACGGCTGAGTTTCCCATGAATAGTTGCTCATCTTGCTCTAGTTTTTGATATTCAGATAATAATAATTTCACAGAGCAGATGTGCCGAGTAGCCCCAGTGTTTACCCACCAATCCTTATTGTTGGTTGTCAGATTCACTTCTGACACCACAGCTGAAAGGCTTGGCGACGCATGGTCGGTCAAGTTTGCCTGTGGATGGTTCTTTTTATTCTTTTTGAGACGGTTGCGACATTCATTCGCCTTATTCCCTTCTTTATTGCAGATGTAACAGGTTTCCTTGAAGCGCATGTTCTTGCCTCTTGGACCTTGCCTTTGTACCCTTGGGCAGTCTTCTTCCGCTTTAAGCCTTTGGAAGTAGACGCTTTTCCCTTTGAGTCTTCAATTACATTGGCCTTGACTTCATAGGAGTTCTTACTGCTCCTTTTCTCGGACTTTCGGTTGTCCTCCTCAATTCGAAGCCTCACAATGAGATCTTCCAACTTCAGCTCATTTCGTTTGTGCTTCAGGTAGTTCTTGAAATCTCTCCACGCAGATGGGAGTTTCTCCACGATAGTAGTAACCTGAAAAGTTTTAAGTAGAATCATACCTTCGGCCTCTATCTCGTGCAAGATAAGTTGGAACTCTTGCACCAGACTGATCACAGTCTTATTATCCACCATCTTGTACTCCAGAAATCGTCCTACGACGAACTTCTTGGTACCAGCATCCTCTGTCTTGTACTTCTTATCAAGACTGGCCCATAACTTCTTTGCCGTTGTGATAGGACTGTAGACATTGTAAAGAGAGTCATCCAATCCATTTAAAATATAGTTTCGGCAAAGGAAGTCACCTTGAGTCCATGCATCGACTGCAAGGACTGAGTCCCGATCAGTTCCGGGTTCTGGTGGATCTTCTTGCAGGAATTTGGCCAGATGCAGAGTGGTCAAGTAGAAGAGCATCTTCTGTTGCCACCTCTTGAATTCTGTGCCATCAAATTTTCCTAGCTTTTTCGGCTTCGGGTCAAGTTCAAGCAGAACAGAAGTAAGAAACTTCAATATGGTAATTGTCTTAAGATTGTTAGATGTTAGGATCAATCTGACAACTAATCAATATCACTGAAATATCACCGATCTAATTGGCCAGGTCGGTTAATATCAGGTGGGAGGTTTTTCGTTCAATAGAACGTTCCTTAATTAAAGAACCACCTTTCAATTACCTTCCTTGATTAAACACCAATTAGACTGGTATAAGTCAGTCTCAATATACTGAATATCAGTATAACCCCTGTATAAAGAAAATTAATTCACTTATACAGTACTTGGAGTGAGGTACGCTTAAAGCGAATCTCCTTAAGACAATTACGTTCCCCGCACCGGTGCTAACGGGTTACTGGACGCTGGTCTCCCAAGATACAACACTCCTTCACGATATTTGGATAGTACTACCAAATCACCGTACGGTCGAACCGTAGTTAACCAGTACGTTCACATGATTATTGAAGCAGCGGGACCAAGACAAATTTCAGGGAGAATATCTGTCTTTATTTTGGAGAAGCACCTACTGTAGAGGAAGGAGGAAGGTAGAAGAATATTCTTCTTTGGAAGTCCCAGATTCAGACAACAATTCTATTAAAGAATCTGTTGAATTTTCTGAGCCCTCTTTCAGAACGAATTTTTGCAGAATCTCTTGGAAGTCGCTTCGGAAACCGAGTTGCAGATTTCCCACTTCCGGAAGTTACTTCAAGACAGAGAGAGAGAGAGAAGATCTCACTTCAGAACGCAGAGAATTGATTTCTGTTCTGTGAGTTGGTGTGTTTTGATTTAAGAAAATGGAGCGCTATTTATAGCGCTCCGGGAGGGGTAAAAGGGTCCGAATCCAACAGTTGCAACGGTTCGTTTCAACCGCAGTAACCGCTCAACTACCGCGACGGTTTACAGATAGCCGTTGCGCTGGGCGGTTCGAATCTGGATGGCGGAGCGGGTATCAAACGGGCAAAAGAACCGGATCGGGTAGCGCACCCGAGCCCGGCCCGGCACCGGCCGCCGCCGCAGCCACCGCGCGCATGCATGTGCGGGCATGGTTTCCCCTAATCGCGCGCGAAAACTCCAAGTACCCAAAGGGCACACCCTTTGTTCCCATTTTTCTCTATTTAAACACTTCAAACTTCAATCCCATGGTCATGTGAGACTAAATGCCTTTAGCTACATTTAGTCCCATTTTGGCTTTGAATTAGGCAAACTTTAAACTTGAATATCTCATTCATTCGAAGTCGGAATTGAACATGTGAATATACCACGTTCATCCTCAATGGAAGGAGAACACACTCCAACCATTATCCAATTGATTCAATCAATGGATCTCGCCGTAATTCAACTCAAAGATTCACATATATTCTTCATATTCCCAACATGTATAAATCTAGATTATGATACAATTATGACTTGTGTTGAAGACCGTGTTTATGATAATAGAATGAAGAAATTGATTTACAAATCTACCCTCATGATATGTGCAATCTTAATAGTAAGCAGAGCAACACCGAAGAATGTAAAGGTATCTCCTTTCATTTTAGTCTAAAGGTAACCTACTATAACAATTAATAAATTATTAAAGTCTAAACTTAATTAGAGCATAAAAAACTATAACATGATTTACTTAATGAGTCGTTAAGCTCATTCCATTCCTTGACAACAATTTCAGGTCTCGACAAGGCAAGGACTAGCGTCAGAACTCATGTTGAGATGAGGAAGAAGTTTCGTGTGATAATATTGCAACCCTTCAACTACACTTTGTTTTTCTTTTCGCCCTCTTGTTCATTTTGGAGCTCTTATGTATATTTGTTGGACATAACTTTCTAAGTTAATAGAAACCATGTATTATATGTTTATAATCTTTTGTGTAAAATATAAAGTTAGGAGATGGAAACTCATGATGAATAGTTTGACTCCTTTCATGTAAGAAAGGGTTATTTAAATTAACTTGATGAATTCTCTTGGATTTTTCTTTTTGGAGTTGTTGCATGTTCTAGTTGAGTATGCTATATTTAAGTTTAGTGCTATTCGATATCAAGTGATTACCTCGGTTGGTGAAGTGTGTTATTGTTCACTGCGTGGGCATTGTTGATTGATATATATGATGTTGAGACTGATGATAAGCCGTGTGGGCTATTGATTATATGTATTGTATTTGGATAAGTGACAAATTACAGGGGAGATATTGCCAAAATTTTGAACGATCATATGATAAAAAATTATCATTATTTGATTTGATAAGAAGAAAATAGAATTTCTTTTGAAAGTCAAGGATTTGTTAAGAATTAGTATAATTAAATCTGAGACCATTCCAAGATTGGCATACAGTTCCTCTTTTCTCAATACAGAGCAGACTTGATGCAGATGTCTAAGTGTTGCTCGTGAGATTGACTATAAATGAAGATGTCGTCAAAGTAGACTACCAGGAACTTGCCCCTAAAAAAATGTTGTACTTGTGTCATCACTCCATGAAGGTACTCAGAGCATTAGTCAATCCAAAAGGATGATCATCCACTCATACAGACCATCATTTTGAAGGCAATCTTTCACTCGTCTCCGAGACGAAAGCAAATTTGGTGATATCCACTTTTCAGATATATCTTGAAGAAAATAGTGGCACCAGACAACATATCCAGCATATCACCAATCTAGGAATGGGAAAACGGTATTTAACCATTATTTTGTTGATGGCACAACTATCCACATATATACGCCACATTCCATCTTTCTTAGGCGTCAACAAGGCAAGAATCGTGCAAGGACTTATGCTCTCTTGGATGAATCTTTTTCTTAATAATTCATCAACTTATCGTTTGAGTTCAACATGCTCAGTAAGATTCATCCTATAGTGTGACAAGTTAGGAAGACTAGCTCCTGGGACTAAATCAATGATGTGTTGGATATCACGCATCGGTGATAGTTTATGTGGGTGGTCTTCAGGAAAACATCAGCAAACTCCGTAATCACTGGGATGACTTTGAGATGGATTTGCTAGACCCCTTAGTAACTTTCCTGATTGTGAGGATCACGAAGGAGCTCCTTTCTCTACATCTTTACTAAAAGTCTTTGCACTAATTAAGCTGATATTGTTGGGTTTCTTCGCTGCGATAGACTTTTGCTCAGCTTGTTCATTCTTTGGCTGAGAGGGAAAGAGCTTGATCTTATTTCCTTTATGCTCAAACTGACATATGTTTGATCGATTGTAGACGGTGACATCTTGGTTGTACAACCATGATCATCTAAGGATAACATGACCCATATTCATAGTTACAACATCGCACTAGATCTTGTCCTTGTAGAGACCAAAGTTTATCGGAATAAGGCACCTCTGCTTGACTTCTAGTGTTGAAGAATTAATCCAGGTCACTCTATAGGGATAAGAATGGGATACAACTTTCAGCCCAGATTTTGCAATTATTGTAGACGATACTGCTACTCCTACTATCCCCGATTACTTTGCGGCTCTTACCTCCAATCATTGTGAATGTATGGAACATAGTAGTCCATCTCCAGTCGTATTTCTCTTTTGGTTGGGACAAGGCGCATCTAACGACTGATAAGTAGTTCGACGATGTGTGGCCTAATGCAATGAAGACCTATGTCATCACCCGTGATCTCTTCATCAACGCCAGAGTCTACTTCATCTGGTCAGTATATGAACTCATCTGACGCCGGCTTTGGATTTGCTACAGGCATGCCATTAACGATGGCAATTCCTTTAGGGCTTGAACAATTGACATCTATATGTCCATGGTCTTGGCACCTGTAACACTTTATTGTAGGACTCACTTTGAAGAAATCCATTTCGATTCCCTTGCCTCTGTCTTCAACATTCTTGCCTTTGGCATCCATGTTGTGATTTGACGCATGAGCTTGAAATCGGTTTGGGTACGACTCGAAGTGGACTTGAGTGTAAGGTTTTGACTCCTAGAGATATAACTAGACTGAGCAGCGTCTAAGTCTTGGATTAAGGCATAGGCCTTCCCAAGTTCGGTAACTTCACGAGTTAAAAGTATGTTCTCAGTCTTCCCTAAGTTCATCTTAAATCAGGAAAATACTTGGTTGTTACTCTTAGTGTCGGAGGTATTACAATGAATAAGGAACTCATCAAACTGGGCAACGTAGTGTTTGGCGGACTCAGTGCCTTGAGTGAGTCAGTGTTAGTCGTCAAGAAGACGATTGTGGTAGCATGTTGGCACGTACTTATTCTTAAGCTTATCCTTCATGGCAGACCAAGTCTCTATAGGTTCCTGATGTCGGGATGCTCTTATCTATTTCACATTGGTCCATATTGGCTAGCTTCGCTAATCAGTTTCATTGCATTAAACTTGACTTTCCTAACTTCAGAAAGAGGGTACCATGTGAAATATATGTCCATGTGTCGAAGCCATTCTAGGAAGAGTTGAGGCTCCAGGCGACCACCGAAAGTGGGAACATTTAACTTAATACTCTTCAAATATTGAGCATCAGGGTCTTGTTCATCACGCCTCTGGTACAATATCAAAGGGCCATGTTCTCCTTCTCGATCGTTGTGGTTTTTTTCATTTTCCCTTCATGTTCATTGTGGTTTCCTGGGCGTGTTTCTAGCTATCTAACCTTTCTTGGGTTTGGTTCATAGCTTCCTAGGTTTGGTTCATGTCTGGGTCATGGCTTCTGACTTAGCCATCATGTCGGCGAATATCTTGGCAACTTGTTGAGGATCCATCATTGTGGAGGAAAACTTGCCGGACTCTCCTAAAGGATATGGATTACCACTATTGATGGGCATGCACCAAGACAAGACCTAAGAAATGCGAAATATCTAAATGCAATTTTTAAAAATATTTTATGCAAAGAAAACAAGTGAAATTCCTAAAAACTATGTGATGATGCAAGTTTCCTATCTAAACTATGCTCTGATACCAAAAGATATAAAACATGAACAGATGATGTGTAAAATGAGCGATAATCTTGAAATCTACAATGTTTTACTATGATTATGACCTCGATGAGAATCAAATTAAAACTAACAATATTGCTAGATGAATTTTAACAACAATGCAAGCGTGGTGTAGACAAGTCTAGTCTCACGAAATTAAACACAACGCCAAGTTAAAAGTTGTAATAGTCTCAATGGCAATATCAACAAATAGATTACCAGTCTCAATCAGATTCACACGCTTATAATATGGTGGACATTAGTAATATTAATAAGATCGTAGAGATGAAATAATACGGTATAATCCAACTAATATACTGACGGTTGAGAGAGAGATTACCTGCAGAGAAACTTTGTTCTCAAGTACCCTACTGTATTTGTTGTTGATTTTGTTGTGATCTGGTCTGTACTGTTGTTGTTGATGAAGGCTGGGGATGTCTTGCAGGTTGACAAGGACTCAGATCTGTACTGCAACAGTAAAGAAGAATAGATTACGTCACTCTTGATCTTCACTGTGGTGTAGATGGCAGACCTGAATGAACTCAAGCCTTGACGACACGTGCTGTTGGCGCGTAAAAGGAGGACATGAGGTGGGATGCAGCAGCAGGTTCAGAGGGGAACGAAAATATGAAGGGTGTGGCGTACGTACATGCACTCTCAGTGGATGAGGGGAATGATGGCTCTCAAACAGAGGAAGAGAGTTTATGGGCGTCGGTAGGGAGCCGTTGATGTGAGGCTTTTTTACGCAGATGGGTGAGAGGTGGTGGACTAATTAGGGTTTATTTGATTTGTAACCAAATTAGGTTTATGGCTAAGATGGAATTTTGTGATTTGGAACTTGATATGGGATTAAGAGATAATGAAATAAGAGATGATTAAGATTTGAATTCACACACAAATCTTATTCGAAATGAATTTCACGCTCCGATTTCATATTCAAAAAATAAAAAAAATCTAAGAATTTCATTAATCAAGAGTGCATTGCACTTCTCTTCAATTCAAGCAAATATATAGAATTACAAACTAAGGATGTGGGACTAAATAAAACACCAACTAGGAGAAATAAAGGAGAAACATTGAACTCAACAATAATAGAAATACATACCCCATTTAAAATTAAATGATTGTAGCTCGTGTCTCCTGCGCTGATATACGTACTGGTACCTCCTCCTCGAGCGTATAGATGCCATGTCCTCTTCAGCATCCTACTTCATGATTAGGATAATACACGAGTTCAAGGAGCTTCATGTTTGCTTACTCTTGAAGACTTTGGATGCTTGCTTCTATGATTGATCCTTTTAAAAGTACTGTTTGAGCCACAGCCATTTGGTGTATGCCACCAATAAAAACTCACAAAAACCCAAAAAAAAAAATTCTAATATTATAAATAGCCGCCCCGCTAATTTCAGAATCCCACCTAACCTCCGGACCTAACCTTGCTCTTCTCTCCCTGTATGATCCTCAACAGCACACACACCACCTAACCAACCTTAGACATCCACGCGTCCCCAGACGGATGAAAAACATCCTCATCTTCAGTGTTTGCTGTTTGAACCAAAAACAGCAAACAGAGCCGACCAAGTCTGCTGCTTGGTCTGCCATCTACTCTCGAAAAAATGTGGAACACTTTGTTCCTCAATTTGCGGCCTCCACCCTCCTATAAAACCCTCCTTTTTCTTTCTTTTTTCCTCCATTCTCACTGAAATCCCTCTCCCCCCCCCCGCCCCTCTGTCGATTTCCCTAATGGAGCTCAAGCTCTTGATGGCGTCCACTCCTGCTGTTGCCAGCTCTCGTCTGTTAACGGGTCCGAGGCCCAACTTCTCTTTCTCGATCAGAACCGGAAAGGGTACGGTGGATTTGGATCTCTCCTCTCGACCGAGAAGAAGCTCCATTCAATCCAAAGCTCGATTTCTCCTCCGAGGTATTGAAAAGATCGAATCTTTGTCTTGCCCATTATATAGGATTATGCTTGTTCTGATGGAATTTTTTTTTTTGGAGGGGTTGTTGGGGGGGGGGGGGGGGGGGGGGGGGGGGGGGGGGGGGGGGTGGGGGTATGTTGATTCGTTTTGGGTATTTCTTGTTTTGGTTCCTTCCGTTTGGGTTTTTTTTAGTTTTTGTATTAGATCTCAGTCTTTTGAATTGCTATCTATTTAGTGCTGTTCATGGCCTTAAACTTGCTTAATTAGGGTCCTTTCCATTGTAATTTGAGCAGTTTTAGATAAAGAAGAAGGAGAAGAATAATTATTTGTGTAATGACAATATACCACACTCTATGGTTCTTCGTTGTATGTGTGTGTATATATACTAACATATTGAGTATTAATTTATACTGATTAAGGGCCTGTTTGGTTAAGTGAGGAAGTGAGGAAGTGGTAATAGTTCCCTTTGGAACTTGAAATTGGTTAGTAAGTTTTTCGGTGTTTGGATGTTATTGGGAAGTATGGTTTGAAAAATGTTATATCTTTTCCGGTGTTTGGATGGTAATGTAAAAGTGGAAGTGAAAAAGTTGACCACAAAGTTGACCGCAAAATAATATTAAAATAAAATTTATTAAGAAAATAAAAATTGGACTGAAATTAGAATGCAAGTGAGATCTACATGAGCAAAAAATTAACTATTTTGTGCTACAACTTATTACAAATGAGATTTACATGACCACAAAATTAACTGTAGCGCTCTGAAAGTGAGGAAATTGTTGTGTAAAAGAGAAGAGAAAGGAAAAGAACTTTTTCATTTTTCTTTTCCAATGCTTGGATGAACAGCGGAAATGGAAAAAGACACTTCCCACTTCCTCACCTCCACCAATTCCTTGAATCCAAACAGCCCCTAAGAGAAATAATAGGAAACACTGATTGAGAGAGAATAAGAAACACATGGTGCATGAGTTCCATGTGTTCCTATTTTCATGGAGAGATTTTAGAATCTGATTGATTTCATGAGGGGTTTCTTTCACATGAATCACATGTTTCACATGAGTCATGTATTAGAATTTTGCCTTGTTTTCAAGAGGAGACGATGCTCCAAGAAAATCCAATTGAATGGAGAAGACGATGACTTGAAGCATAAGAAGCAAATCAAGGTGAAGCAGTTTTCTTTTCAGGTGATTGCGAGTTTTCTTATTCTGGTAGGATATGAATTGGATTAAATTCTTATTCAATGAAGGTTTATTTCTAAAGATTAAGGGTCTAGAATACTTCTAGATCAAGGAGATCAATTTCTAAAAGGATTGATCAAGATTCTTCAACCATACAAAGGTCAAGATCATCTCATAGTCCAAATAGGAGTTGTATTATAAAATCCTATAAATAAAGGTTGTAGCCAAGCATTGTAACTGTTTTAACCAAGCTGATCTCAAGGAGAAAAAAGGTGGAGAACACCAAGGAGATCAGAAGGAAGCCAAGCAAAGAGAGGAGCAAAGTGAAGGCGCATAGGGATAAGGTAATATTCTTGTAATCTAAGGCATAGATTCAAGGGGAAGGTGAATACTCTTGTTGCATCAAGAGGAAGGTTAGATCTCTTTGTACCAAGTTATTAATAAAGCTCTCTCAAGTTCTCTCTCCGTGGACGTAGGCCAAGTTTGGGCCGAACCACGTTAAATTTTCATGTGCTTTCTTTTTTACTTTTTTGTCTAGGTATTTGCTAATTTGCTTTACAATAGTTTTCTTTTGCAAGTACTGATTATATTGCCAAGTTTTGCAAACGTCGATCATTGGAGTAACAATTGGTATCGTAGAATATCAATTTCGTCACAACATCATGTGTTATCATTGATATCTCAACAGCCTCCCACAAGCGAAGTGGGTTCGAAAGAATCGAGAGCTTGTTTTTCATCATAAAAAACCTTGATAAGCTCAAAGGTTTAGTAAGGATGTCTGCTAGTTGGTCTTTCGTGCTCACAAACCGAACATTCAGGACTCCATTGGCGACATAGTCCCGCACAAAATGAGTGTCGATCTCAACATGTTTGGAGTGTGAATGACGGATAAGATTGACCAAGAGATATATTGCACCGAGGTTGTCACAGAGAACTATTGGGGGAAATTGCGAAAGTTCAAGCTCGCGAAGTAATGATTGCAGCCAAACGACCTCTGTTGCAGCGTTGGCCACACTCTATATTTTGTCTCAATGCTGGATCGTGCCACAGTGCACTGCTTCTTCAAGCTCCAAGAATGAAATTTGTATCAAGAAAGGCATAGTAGCCACTGTGAATTTTTGATCATCGATCAACCCCACCCTCTGCATTAGTGTAAGCAGTAAGCTGTACAGAAGAATGACGAGAGAGAAAAAGGCCATGCTGAATGGTAGATTTGAGGTAATGGAGGATCCGTTTTACAGCGCTCCAATGCTCATCTGTTGGAGCTTGCATGAACTGAGCGACCTTGTTCACTGAGAAGGCAATATCGGGTTTGGTAAAGCTTAGGTATTGTAGAGCCCCAATCATACTTCGATAGACAAAAGGGTCAGAGAGGTTTGCCACCAACTTTGGAGAGCTCACAAGAAGTAGCCATAGGCGAGCTGACGGGCTTGATGCCATCCATCTTGAGCTGGAGAAGTAAGTCACGAATGTACCTCTGTTGAAAGAGAAAGAGACCTGAGGGTGTCTGGTGACATTCCACACTTAAGAATAGTGCAGTGGGCCGAGATTTTTTAATGAGAACTCTCGGCCTTGTTCATGAATAAGACGAGTGACAACCTGTGGGTCATTGCTTGTGATGATGATGTTGTCCACATAGATAAGAACCATGATCTGTCCCGCCCCATCGGAGGAAGAGAGACGTGCCAGCCTTGGAGCCCATAGATCCTTTTGTGACTAGATAACTACTGAGGCGAGAAAATCAGGCCCGCAGAGCCTGTTTAAGGCCATAGATATTGCGATGAAGCTTGCATACATGGTTTGGGCGAGCGGGATCGATGAACCCGAAGGTTGTTCCATGTAGACCGTCTCAATAAGAAAACCCTGCAAAAATTAGGCCCGCGGAGCCTGTTTGAGGCCATAGATATTGCGGTGAAGCTTGCATACACGGTTTGGGCGAGCTTGATCGATGAACTCGAAGGTTGTTCCATGAAGACCGTCTTAGTAAGAAAACCTTGCAAAAATGCATTATTTACATCCAACTGTCGAATAGACCAGCCCTTAGAGACGGCCATAGCAGTGGTCAATTTGATGACCGGACTGAATGTCTCGTCATAGTCTAAGCGTTGTTATTGATGAAAACCTTTGGCCACCAGATTCATGGTAGGGTGGTACGACACAAGAGACCCGCCTTATACCTGTCGACAAAACCATCAGGTTTATGTTTTAACTTGAAAACGTATTTGCAGCCAACCAGATTCATGGTAGGGTGGTACGACACAAGAGACCAAGTTCTGTTCTTAAGCAAGGCATTCATCTCAATGTCCATTGTGTAACGCTACTTGGGATCTTTAGAAGCTTGTGTGAAACATGTGGGCTCGACAAGAGAGGTGGTCAAGTTGGCCATGAGATAGGTAGGCATGGGATACCGGGTGTGGCTAGCCAGATCTTTGATGTTTTGGTGTTATCATGTGTTATGGTGACCATATGGTGGGTCCTGGTAGGAGCGGGACTGGGACAGGCCAAGGATGATGACGAGGAGGACCCATCGACGGGCACTGGTGGAGGTGGTGGAGAAGGAGTATGATGAGGGAGGTGGTGGTGGTGGAGGAGGAGAAGAGTCAATAGTGGAGCCCGCGGGAGAAGAGGGGACTGGAACAATGGAAGACAACAAAGACGTGGAGATGGGGATTGGTGGTGAGGGCGTGGGAGTATGTGGAGAGAAAGAGGACAAGGGAGACTGGAAAGGAGGACTCATCGAACACATCCCGGAAGATGTAATTATGACCAGAGGCCGGCAGAGGGGACATGCAGACATTGATAACTTTGTGTGAAGCCGAGTAACCTAAGAAGACACATTGATTGGACCGAAAATCAAAAATGAGTTTGGTATGGACGCAGATGAGGATAACAAGCACAACCAAAAACTTAAGGAAAGGTAGTAAGTGCTTTTGAAATAATTTCTGATAGGGAGAGTGATTATCGAGGACGGGGGTGGGCATTCTGTTGATGAGAAATGAGGCGGTTTGAAAAGCATGAGGCCAGTAATAGAATGGAATATTTGACTGGGTCAGAAGAGAGGCTGGTCTCGACAAGGCGGCGGTGCTTTCTCTCTGCGCTGCCGTTTTGGGCACTAATGTGTGGACAAGATAGACGATGAGCAATACCCTTAGAGAACATGTAAGATTTGAATTTGATGAACTCGCCACCACCATCAGTTTGGAGTGCTTTAATAGAATGCCCAAGAAATTTTTCCACATGTACTTTGAGCTCAAGAAAAATGGAGAAAGTATCACTTTTATTAATTAAAGGATAAAGTCAAACATACTTGCTGTAGTGATTTACAAAGCTAATATAATAGCGATGACCATTTACAGCGGACACAGGAGACGGACCCCATAGATCGGAATGAATAAGCTTTAAAGGAGCATTAGCAACTGTGAAAGATGGCGAAAATGGGAGACAATGACTTTTTCCTCACTGACAGAGGATGCAGAGATGGATACCAGGACGGTCAGTGAAAAAAAGAAGCCGATGCTGAGGTAAAATACTGGAGACAACCCTGGTGGAGGGATGATCTAGGCGCTCATGTCAGACGGAGGAAGATGCATGCTCACCGAAAAGAGTCAAGGGAGAGGCAATGAAGCTATGATTCTCTAGGGAGAAGACATACATGCCATCCTTAAGTTGTCCCTGCAGTAAAGTTTTTCGAGTGGAGAGATCTTTGATAAAAGAAGAGTCAGAATAGAATTCAAGGACTTTATTATCAGCAGTAAATTGACTAATAGACAGAAGATTTTTTGTGATGCCAGGAACATGTAAAACGTTTTCAGGACAAAAGAAGTAGGAGAACACAATAAAGAAGCACCAGTAGAACGGATAGGCAAACCTGCCCCATTACCTATGCGAACTCTGTTGGGTCCTTGATATTCTGAGTGAACCGCTAGATTCGCCATGCCAGCTGTTAGATGATGAGTGACTTTATAGTCAACATACGGGTTGGGATCGGCTGGACTATTTCCATAAGAGTGGAAAAGAGCAGTGGGCTAGCCGAAGGAGAATGATCATCATAACGATTGTAGCACTGGTTAGCATAATAGTCAAAATGATTGCAGATCTGACATTGAGGTCGGCCACCGGCGGACTGTTGTGGTGGTGGGAAGGAACGTCCACGACCGCGATCGCGCTCTCCGCCTCGGCACGCTCGCGACACGAAAAGAAGTTAGAGCCGAGTGGTAGCTTGGAGTGCGGGAGGCGGTATGAACCGTAGGAGAAGGGGAAATGAGGGCAATGGAGTCTGGTGTAGTGATAGCACGCTCACGATAAATCTCCTGGCTAAGCGATGAGTTCTTCGACAGTACAGGGTTGACTCGTGTGTTGACAGAGGTGACGAACGAGTTGTACTCGGGAGACAGACCACTGAGTAAGGTGGAGATGAGGTCAGAGTCGGCAATTAGAATAGCCAATGTTGCTAGGTTGTCCACGATAGACTTGACAGACTGGATATACTCTGACGCAGAGGAGGTGCCCATCTTGACGGTGTGCAGTTGGTATTTGAGTTGTTGCATTTTAGCTCTGGAGGGTGACGCAAAGATTCGCTTCAGAGAGCACCACACATCACGAGATGTGGTGAGGTCGACAACATGAGCAAGAACAGTCTGATGAGATAATCCAGCATAAGAGCATCTGATCAAGTTTGATCCAGCGGGTGTATTCTGGATTGATAGTGGGCTGAGCACCCTTCTCGATAGAAGGGAGGAACCGGACCAAACACAGAGAGGTTCCGTCGATGAGGCCTTCGAGATCATAGAGGTTAAGAAGAGGAAAGAACTGAAATGCCACAATAGGTAATTTCTCTTGTTGAGTTTGACGTTAGAAAGTGGGTGATGTTGAGATTGGGAGTAACTATGGGCGTAGGTGTTTGGATGGAGGTGAGGGAAGATGAAGAAGAAGAGGAAATACTCGACATGATATAGAAGTGGTTCTGATACCAAGATAAAGAAGAAGGAGAAGATTAATTATTTGTGTAATGACAAGATACCACACTCTATGATTCTTGGTTGTATACACACACATTGAGTATTAGTATACACACACACATTGGGTATTAGTTTACACTGATTTAGGAGAAATAATAAGAAACACCGATTGAGAGAATGAGAAACACAAGGTGCGTGACTCCCAAATGTTCCTATATTCATGGAGAGATTTTAAGATCTAATTGATTTCATGAGGGGTTTCTTTCACATGGATCACATGTTTCACATGAGTCATGTGTTGTCATTGATATCTCTAACTCTGATCCTTATGAGACATTAACATTTGTGCATTATATTGTTTTGTATTGCCGTAGGTTTCTTTTCTTTTATCATGTTTATCATCTGTACGTTTATGATATATTTCTTTTGCCTTGTGTCTCATACAGTATTGAATTGGACTCTGCTAACTCTGATTCGGTAACTGAACATTACATTCTACAGAAAAAATGGAGATATTTAGTATATTTTCATGCTAGCTGATTGAAAGGAGAGATTTCTTATTTTATTTTTGCTTGCTTTGCTTGTAAATTCAGTGACTATATTGAACATGAAGTGATGGACATGCTATTTGTTATAAGATGCATAATTTCTTATCTTTGATATTCTCAGCAAATCCATAATCAACATTACAAGGACAACATGTATGCAACTAATTTTACTCAGTAAATGCATTATATCACCCATGAATGCAGTTATACACTCAATAAATGTGCACATCTTGACAAAAGTTTATCTGGTTCTACTACATTATACTCATAGTGGTGTCATCAAACTCTGCATTCCATTACATAGCATTGCTTATTTAATTGCTATTCAAATAAAAGATCAACACTGGGCAACTTCTTTTTTCTTCTTTTTTTCCCCTCTCTGTAGATTAGAGAGAGTGGATGAGAGTGAAAGGCTTACCCTGGACAGTATCCGCCACTCTTTGATACGCCAAGAGGATAGTATTATATTTAGCCTTCTTGAAAGAGCCCAGTACTGTTACAATGGTAACACATATGACAAAGATGTGTTCACCAAGGATTGTTCGTTGGTTGAGTTTATGGTTAAGGAAACTGAAAAGCTTCACGCACAGGTAAACTAAACCTTTAAAGGGAAGGCTCACGGTAGTTGCAAAATTTTATTCTTTCTGACCCCCTATATCCATTTATACCATATCTCAGGTTGGAAGATACAAAAGCCCTGATGAGCATCCCTTCTTCCCTGAAGATCTCCCTGAGCCAATGCTACCACCAATACAATATCCAAAGGTAGATTTTAGTGAAAGGAATAGCTGTTACACTTTGTTTGCTCTGATTTATCATTTTGTTCTTGAAAGTTTTAGTTTGTTGAACATTCACTAGTTAAGATATGTTTGATAAGGTGCTCTTGCTATGTTGCTAAGCTTATACAGACCCTAATGTTGATGTTTGGTAGTTTGTTTCTTGAGAAAGTTGATATCAAACTTCAACAGCTTCTGATAGGATTAGTACGTGATAATACTGAGGTCCACAGATTGATGATGGCATGACAAGTTCTCATGGTTGATTTTGCTGGTTTTAAGCAATAAAAAAGAAAATGACAAGGAACAATAGGGGGATAAGCACTAGATAAGCGGTTACATAAAGATTCAACACCAACTTTTTTTTTTCTTCCACATGAAATAAGCACTAGGTTAGCCTCCCAGTTTCAACCTTAGCTATTTGATCGGGTTTCGGTTGCTTTGACGACATTTTGCAATTATGGATGTTGTATTGAGAAGTTGGCTAAGAAGCTTTAATTTGTTTTCTATCTGATGCTAGGTTTTGCATCCGATTTCTGATTCAATAAATATAAACAACACGATATGGGAAATGTACTTCAGTAGGCTTCTGCCAAGGTTAGTTAAAGAAGGAGACGACGGGAACTGTGGTTCATCTGCTGTTTGTGACACCATGTGCTTACAGGTATGCACACATTAAGTATTAATGTTATTTACGAGTTTACCAGTTTACCTCCTGAAAATATTAACCTTTAATTGGACCCTTCTTTATCCCATCCTTAAAGTAGATAATTTATTCTTCTCTTTATCACACTGCTTTCACAGCCTCAGATGTCACTTGCTTCCACAGATTAAGTGAGTTTTGGCCCTCTGGTTTTATTCTATTTATAATTTCTATATGGACTAACTTCGATGCATGTCTCACTCATTGAACCCAACCATAAGTAAAAATGAAATGTTTTTAATATTTACTCATATAAACTACAAAGTGAAAGTCTTGAGAAATCTTAGAGAAAATGAATAATTATACCACAATATCATAATTTAAAAGCATATAGAGAAAATGAGCAACCTTTTATCTCCTCGGATGACAGGAGCAATGGGTTGGCTTTTACATTTTAAATTTAAAATGTTTGTGGAAGGGTTTCCACTGGAGGGAGAGATCTCCCCCCCCCCCCCCCCCCCCCCCAACAAACAGGATGGCATGGAGGCTGATAACCTGATTTGGATCTGGCCACATTTTTGGATATTTGATTTAAAAGTTCGATATGAGAGTTTATTGGGCTGAGTGCTTCTTTATTCAACCTTGTTATTATGGACCTCAAAGGATGCAATTATAATTGCTTCATAACCTATCATGAAATCTATGTTAAATGCGTGTAAATCCTAACCTAACAAATAATGTTGTTCAAACAGAATCATTGGCCACCCGAATCTACATCAACTAAATCTGTTTCAAGTACAAGCAACAATTGCCATTAGTTTATATTTTTGTATCTTGTTCATTACCTTTGTAGCATGGATACCTCATAGAAGATGTACTTGTGTTGGATTCTATTGAATAAAAATAGGATTCTTTATTACAGTAGAAATAGAAATTTTCTTTTTTTTATTTTAGTCTCCTACTCCAAGTTGGACATTGTGTATTCTTCTAGTCCTATTAGGATATGTGTTTCTTTCTCTATAAATAAACGATCACGCCCTAATCGAGGATACACAATCTTCTCTTCATCTTCTTCACCTGAAAATGGTATCAGAGCAACCTCTTCTTCTTCAAAAAACCTAAACCTAGCTTTTCTTACATTCGCCTCAGAAAAAAGTTATTGTTGAAAATTCCCAAAAATCCTCCCAAAAGTCTCATGAAATGGAAAATTTACATTATTCATCATCTTCCTCTCTCCTTCCTCTGTTCTCCACTAAACCCAAATACAAAAGAAAATACCCTCCCTGATCTCATCTGCTCCTATCCTATCTGCCCTTGTCAACGAGTTCTACAATCTCTATTAATCTCGCTGCCACCTGCCACCACTTCTTCTGCCCTCGCCACGACTTCTCGTCACCTCCTCTACCCTCATCGACAAGTTCTTCCACCTCTTTTGTCATCTCCGATGGGTTCTACTGCCTCCTTTGCCATCATCGGGTTCTACTATCTCATATATCCTCGCCAATGAGTTTTGACCTGTTCTGTGCCCTCACTGATGACTAACACCTACTGATATGACCTCACCTACATCATCTGCCACCTTCCCGTCCTCGTTGACATCTTTTGCCCTCACCGACGGGCTCTAATTTCTCTCATGTCTTCGTTGTAGTCCCCCGTCGTTGCCAACAGTTTCTAGATATGTTTGCGCTCTCGTTGATGCTTGTTGGACTCTTTTTTTGCTATCAATCACTGCCGCACCTGTATTACTTCTTTGCTGTCCACAGCTTTGAGTTTTTTGACTGCCTGGCCTTCTATGCTTTGTTTCTTAATAACAGGTATTGCCATCGACTCTTGCAAGTGCAGTTGTTGTTACTCGATGGCTTGTTGCACCTACTAGCGCTCTGTTGGTATTTTTATTGTTCTATATGTGCTTTGCAACCATTGTTGATGATTTTATTCATCTATTCTCTATTACTGATCTAATCTCTCGGCTGATTGTGGGGTAATCTCGTTCCCACTCTTCATTTTCTACTTTTTAAGTTCTTTCCATTATGGTTGAGTATAAGAATGATCGGGTAACACTCGTCGAGGCTGTGGTGGTATGTCTTTTCATGAACGTGGTTTATCTACTAGAGGCTGAGCTTTTGGTTGTGGTTAAAATAATTCTCAAAAGTGTACTTATTGCAATCAAACCAATCACACTATTGATCAATGTTGGGAGTTGCATGGTAAATCTTCATGGCCTTCTCACGCTACTTATTTGTCGGTACTGCTGGATTAACTACTACATATGACTCTTAGTACTCTTGTACTTTCACTGATGAATACGTAACTCTATCAAAATCTGAGTATGATTCTCTGATTCAAAAAATGCATTCAGTCCCTACTTCATATAAGGCTACCTTGACACATCTAGGTATTTTTTGTTTAGTGAGTTTATCACCTTCATCTTGGATTATAGGTTCTGGTGTGTCAACCCACATGACTGATAAATCTGTAGTCTTTTTCACTTTTCACACAATATTTGCAGCCTCTTTTATAGTTTTTTGCTGCTGGTAATTCCAAACATAGTACTGACATTAGCAACTCACTTCTTCTTTCACACTCACTGATGTTAATTCACATGTTTCTTTTAATCTTGTATCTATGAGTCGTTTAACCTAAACTCTTCAGCATTCTATCACTTTTTTCTCCGTCATTGTTGTAGATAATTTCCTAAGAAATTAATCCACGCATCAAATTTATAGAGATGAGAAAAGTCAATCACAAAAAATCCAACACACATAGAGACTAACGTGGAAAATCTGAAAGGAAAAATCACGGAGGGAGAGAGATTCCACTATAATAATAGTGATTACAATTGTGATTCTCTGATATGCTAGGGCTCTGGGCTCAATTGATCGTCCCTCCACGTTGGAAGGGATTTTCTATTTATACATGTAATGTCGGTTGGATAAGGCTGCAGAGTCCAACTTTTTTAAATATCTAACTGCTTATCTCAGAGACGGTTCAGAACTGAACATCCTAATTTGAAATGGTTGAGCGAGAGTTCATCTTTATCTGGTAGTTTGCACCTAGTTATTGATGTGGTTGATCTGTTCCCGAGCTGTAACTGTTGAGTTCAAATTGAGATTTGGCTAGAGATAGGGATACTCATAACTGATTTTATCTTTCTTCTAACCACCTGAACTGCTCAGACTTTGAATTGAACGGGGACTCCTGGTCAGAGGTTATAGAAACTGCCAAGTGTCGCGTGTTTGTTTGGTGTTGGATGGACATGTGGCGTGATCTCAAGGAGGTTGAAAATTGACCACTACAATCATGTACTATCCAAGACATTCAGACGAAGAAGGTGATTGGTGGGGTATAAGCAAGATGATCTATATTATATTCAATGCGACGATTAACCTAAAGTGAGCACTTTTGCTCTTACATGTGATGAGTCTGCGACCCAATGGCACTTTAGGTCATGCATCTTTGAAATTCATTAATTGTTATTTTCTTCTAATAAGGTTGTTTCTAAATTACAATGTGGGTCATGTCTGTTTGGTAAATATTATAAATTTTTTTCATCTAGTATAGTTAATCGGTTGTAGTTCTTCATTTGAAGTTGTTCATATTGATACTTAGAGTCTTACTCGAGTTAAAGTGTGTTTTATTTTTCTTATTTTTTAATTTTTATTGATGAATATTCTCGTATGGCTTGGTTATTTTTAATGGAAGATTGCTGTGAAATTTTCTTTTTTTTCAAAGATTTCATAAAGAGATTAGTATCCAATTTAATTGTTCGTTTAAGATTTTGTGATCTGATAATGTTTTGAAATATGTGTAATATACTCTTCAAGATTATTGTATTTCTCATAGTATAATTCATTAAACTTCGTGTGCTCATATACCTCAACAGAATGATATTGTTGAAAGAAAAAATCGTCATTTACTTGACATTACTGGAACACTAATGTCATATGCATGTTCCCAAAGTGTTTATTAGCATGACGCAATTCTCACTGCTCGTCACTGATTTAATAGGTTCCTTCTAGGGGTGAGCAGAGTTCGGGTAAAACCGAAATAACCGATTGATACCCGAAAATCGAACTCGAACCGAACTAAACCGCTACAATTCGGTCGGTTTTTAGTTTCGGGTTTCGAAACCCGAAACCGACCGAACTGAACCGAAATTCTTTCAAAATTTGCCAACTTACTGGATGCTACTTTCTAGCAAGTAGCAATAATTTGTTTGCTCACATCATTTGTTAAAATAATCAATTATTTCAAAGGCCATACTTTTTGTTGATTATCTTACACGGAGGATTTAGTGAAAAGTAGCTTGACCATAGCTTATATTTTTCATATTGTTACAAAGCATTGTGCAAAAGGTTTTTGAAAAGCTTGAAGCATCATTCAGAAATTTCTACTTCTTATTTCAAATTATTTCTTATGTAGTTTATGAAACCTGCTGTTACTTTCTGCATTGCTGAAATAAGCAGAAAAACCTGTAACATGTTGCATTCATTTTTTGCTTTGTATGAAATTGTAGCAAGAGGAACTGAGGAAGTGTTTGTTGGAAGATGATCTTTTTGTTCTGTCTTTTTGACAGGAAGAGGGACTGTTCTAGTATTTGCTTGTGTTGTAATCTGATAATTGAACTTGATCAGAAGTCTAGTTTAGTAACGAGTAAGGGGTCATATTATATTCCTGAATTGCATGTTCTTTTTTCAACTAACCAAACCAAACCAAATCGAATTAATCAATCCGAACCGAGTCGGTTTAGTTTGGTTTCATCAAAATCGGCAAAAACCGAACTGATTGATGCTCACCCCTAGTTCCTTCTATTTTTTATGACAAAAACCCCATTCTCAGTTCTTTATCCTGAAAAACAACTTACCCTAAAAAATTTTAGGTGCGTATTTTTTGTTCAAATTCTCGAAAAAAGACATGATAAATTAGATCCTTGAGTAGTTGTTTCAAAAATATTCATCAGACACAAGAAAGATATCGATGTTGGAATCCCGTCAGCACGAAGTATGTGATTTGTGCGGCTGTCACTTTCTTTGAAAACACATCTTACTTTTCAGCCACTTTAGGTTTCACTACAACTCTTTCGACTACTAGTAGTCTTCTGTATCACTAGAAAACTCGCCTCTACTTCAAGTTTATTAACAATGCAAGAAGATTATTACTGATCTTGACAGCTTACTTCCTTATCAGTCAATTGTTTTCACTGAAGTGTCTGAGCTTCCCATAACTCTTCGAAAAGGTTTTCGTTTTTGCACTCAATATTTTATAGATAAAGTATTATCTTTCTTTCATTTATATCCTACATATTTTAGCTTTGCAATCAAATTGTCTTTCGTGTCTCTTTAAAATCATGATGCTATGTTGGATCCTGGATGGACAAGTGCTATGGATGAAGAGATGACTGCTTTGCGTGTTAATGAAATATGAGAATTAACTTCTTTACCACCAAAAAAATAAACTGTTGGTTGTCGATATATATATATATACTGTCAAATTTCTCCTTGATGGACAACTTGAGCATTTGGAGGAACGGTTGGTTGCGAAGGACTATATAGACTTATGATGTTGATTATTTTGAGACTTTCTCTTCGGTAGCTCACCTGCGTTTTGTTCATTTTTTTCATCAGATACGGTAGTGAAGTAACGGCCTTTGTATCAATTAGATATTAAACATGCATTTTTGTATGAAAATCTTCAAAATGAGGTGTATATACTTCAACCCTCGGTTACGAGGTTCAGGGGGAGACGGATAAGGTTTGCAAACTCAAAAAAATATATAGTTTGAAGCAATCTCCACGAGCATGGTTTTACAAGTTCAGTATTATTGTTATACACTATGGAATGAGATGGAGCTCCTCTGATCACTCTATATTTATAAGACATTCTTCTGTCAACATTATTATTCTTGCAGTTTATGTTGGTATTATTGTCACTGGAGATGAACATCAAGGTATTATTCAGTTTGAAAGTTTATTTGAGTTCTCATTTTTATATGAAAGATCTTGATCTCTTGAGGTATTTTCTAAGGTTCGGGTTACTCGCTTTCCAAAAGGTCTTTCTCTGTCTAAAAAATACCTTACTGGTTTGTTGAAAGAAACGGGTAAATTATGATCTAAACCTATTGATACTCTTATGGATCCTAATATTCGTTTTGATCAAAATCTAGGAGGGTCGCTTGCTGATCCTAGAAGGTACATATAATCGATTGGTAAACTAATTTACTTAATTATCAGTAAATCTGATATTACATTTGTTGTAGGTGTGTTAAGTAGATACATGTAGAGTCTGCATCAGTTTTATTGAACTGATGTATTTTAAAGGGGCTCCAGGTAAAGAGTTGTATTATCGTCCTTCCTCTCATTTAAATATTGTGGGATATCTTATGCTGATTGAGTTGGTGATCCTATTGATTGTTGTTTTACTACTAGTTATTGCACTTTTGTTGGATGCAATTTGGTGACATGTCAATCCAATATTGAGGGTGAGTATAGAGCCATGACTCATACAACTTGTGAATTGATGTGGATTCAATCTCTCTTTTTGAAATGAGCGTCATCTACAATAAGTTATGGTGATGTATTGTGATAATCAAGTGGTTATATATATTGTTAATAATCATGTCTTTCATAAGCGAATAAAGCATATTGAAGTAGACTCTCACTTTATCAGAGACATAGTGATGACATTCGTTTGTCACATCAAATTGTCAGCTTGGAGATATATTTACTAAAATCTTATCTAAAAAGAGTTTCTCAATTTTGTGTAGCAAACTGGGCATGAATTGATATTCATGCTCTAGTTTGAGGGGGAGTATTATACTAGAAATAGGATTCTTTATTATAACAAAAATATGATTTTTCTTTTCTAATATTTTAGTTTCCTACTCCAACCTGAAAATCGTGTATGACATTTATTTTTTCTCTATAAATAAACGATCACACCCTAATTGATGGTACACGATTTTCTCTTCATCTTCTTCACCTCAACAGGTACATTTTTTATACGTGGATACTCCGATAATTAATGTACCCCAAAATTTGTAACATATTCTAGACGGAGACATCTTAGATGTAACCAAGGCTAGAAAACGAAAGTTTTGAACAAAGAATTTATAGATCTACCACTTATAGATGCATTGGATTTATATAATTTGACTAGTCTCTCAATAAGGATCGATCACTTAATTATTAACTTATATGACTAGAAAATATCTCCTAACATCTAATTTCTATCTTCTTTTAACTATTGTAGCCTTATCATGCGACGGATTATGAACATTTAAGACACAAACAAGTATAGTTTAATTATTAGTGTGTATTTATACACGTACGATGTTATAATTTTATCTGGTATCATTTTGTGCATTGAAGGTTGTATGTGTCTATATATATGGACACACACACACACACACACAAACAACAATACATACATACTATAATAGCCGTATCTGCATCCTAGTTTTTCAAAATTAACTATATCCCCATGTCTGTATCATATCCTATCTGTAACATGTACCCGTGTCCATGTTTCAAGGTCAAGGTTCACTACTATTCATGGGCATTGCACTTCACATGATATTAAGAAAAGCTATAATGTGTTATATAGTAAACCTGTACATGTTATTAATTTACAAAATCTGCTCTGGACTGTATACCATTTGACAAAACCCGTTATGTTATTTAATTTACATGATATTAGAAATGATTTCTGCTGGTACCCCCACAAAAAACACCCCACCCCTTCCTTCTTCCACTATTGTCATAAAGTAAGCTTGTATAATTTGTTGTTTTACCTGTGCAGGCTCTCTCCAAGAGAATACATTATGGCAAATTCGTAGCTGAGGCGAAGTTTCAGGAAGCCCCTGATGTCTACCAACCTGCAATAAGAGCACAGGTACACTTCCATTATTAGAGGACTGGGCATAAAATATTCTCAGTTCTTTCTTTTTCTGCTTGATACTTATTGTTACACTTTGATCAAATAATGGTATATTCTCGTTCTTTTTTTTCCCTTCCCGTAACCTTCTTTTCATTTGCATTTCAGGACGGTAATCAGCTGATGCAGTTGCTGACCTATGAATCCGTGGAAGCTGCAATTAAGAAGAGGGTGGAGGCAAAGGCCAAGGCATATGGCCAAGAGGTGACAATTGGTGGTGATCAGAGTCCGAAAGACGAAACATCTGCAGTTTACAAGATCAAGCCTAAATTAGTGGCTGATCTCTATGGGAAGTGGATTATGCCACTGACAAAGGAAGTGCAAGTGCAATACTTGCTAAGAAGGCTGGGCTGAAGGTTCTGATGCCCTTACAGCGAGGAGATTGATGAATCTGATGTCGTTATATAAGTAAGAGGTTGGGCAAGCGATGGATCTGTTGCTCTTTTACCTTAATACACGAGCAGGTTAGACTGGGGATCTGGTGCTATTTTCTCCGCATGCATGATAAGCTTGGCTGATGGGATCGGGGAGCATGACCATTTCGAATTAAAGGAAGGATGATCAAGGCGTGAATTGTGTACAATACTAGATTATTTTGTGCTAGAAGAGTGAGAGTTGACACCCATATATGGAAAATGGTACATAATTCTTGAGTCTCTGTACAGACAAACACACATTGCCTACTGGAACTTGATGAGATGCTAGCCTGCTTTGTGAGGCAGTTATCTATACAGCCATTCTTCAAATGTAATCATTTATGTGATTAATTATTGCTTGGGACAGCTGCAAGAAAATGCTTGGATTTTAGGCGTGATTAATAATATTTGTTTAATTTAAAAGTCTAATGCCTGTAAGTATAAACATATTTGATGCTTAGCTCAAATGATAAGGTTTTTGTAAAAAGTTAGTGGAAATATAGGCTCAACTCTTCGTGTATTTCTTTTCTTTTTTTTTCTCTTTTTCTTCTACTTTATTTCACCCACGCTGAAATAATTTCCTGAGTCCACCACTGATATACTTTTTTCTCTACTTGTCTCTACATTTCGAGTCATGTGAATTGAAAATTCAAGTTAGGTTTTAATATTAGTTTTTTATCTTAATTTAATGCAAATCGCTGAGTCCTATCCATATATGAGAAAATATTACAAACTGGTCAGATTTAGGCTAGTATATCTTGAAGGGTTTTTTATTTTGTATATTCAGAGAAACAAACAAAAGAAAATGCAAATAAGCTAAAACATCGAGAGTTCAATTAACTCCCTGAGGGAGTTGGACATCATCAAAATTCAGAATTGCTTCGTCGTTCAAATCTTCATCTTCACATCAAGCGGCAAGGAGAGGGATGGGTTTATCTCTCGGGCCCAGCCTCGTCTGCCCGCCGAAAAATCTCAAAATTTTTTTTAAGATTTTTAAGTGGACCGCCAGGCACAACAGGTTGAGAAGTTGGGCCAGACAGCCAGCATCCTTTTTAACAGCCCAAGAAGAACATCAGAGCCAGATATCCCGGAGCGTCGTTTGCAGGGGCCGACGGCCGATAGGAAACCCTAGAAGGTCGCCGATGTCGACGAACATGGATCCATGGCATCAGGGAGGGGGCTTGTCATCATCAGCGCGGACTGTGGTCGTCTCCTCAGTCGCAGAAGCCATCTCGACATCCACATTCTTTGATGGAGTTGCTTTAGATGAGGGAAGGATTTTAATATAACACAAATAAATTGTTCAAGGCCCATTATTTGATTTGGGCCCAAGAGTGGGCTTGTCCAGCTGTCCCTAACACTAACAGTGTATAAGTTCTTGCATTTTCTTAGGCAATACCTCATAATAAATAACACATTTATTATTCAAAGGTGTCGGACGAATTCATACCGTTGGCACATGAACACAGCGAGACAAGCCACGGCAGATTGGTAATAATTGGCGGAAAAGCATCTTCTCACGTGGAGAATGGATACTGCAACCCACCATAAGTGATAAAGGCACCCACTCACTATTTACATAATTGCCATTTATATTTTAGATAGCTTTAACGTTTAGGGTAAAAGACTAAAATGTCCCCTCTCCCACCTTCCTTTCTCCTTCGCCGCCCGACACCCGTTTGCGCGATCCCTCCTCTTCCTCCTCGTGCAGGAGGCCTGCCGCCACCCCCCTTCCCCTTCAGCCCTCGTCAGCCTCCCGCCCTCAGTCTTGTTACCCTCCTCTTTATCTTCCTTCTTTCCTCCTCCTTCCCCGCTCGCCTCTCCCCCTCCCACTTCTCCTCCCCCCGCCGACCCCCAACCTCCCCCCTCTCCCCCTCCCCACCCGCCTCCCCTTCCCGCCTCTCCTTGGTCATAGTCCACTGTTCGGTCGGACGTGGTCGAACAACAGATCAGGGGGAGGGATGAGGGATTGGCAGGGAGAGGAGGGGGAGAGGCGGGGAAGGAGGGGGAGGGCGGTGGGGATGAGGGGCTCGGTTAGGGGGGGGGGGTGGAGGGCAGCGGGGGCTGGAAGAAGGAGCGAAGAAAATGAAGGGGAGAGTTAATTTCATCATTATTGAAAATTTAATGGGTACCTTTATCAAATTGGGTAGGTGCCTTCATCCTATGGGTGCCTTCTTCACTTTGATGGGTGGCAATATCCGGAGTGCGGCTATTCACACCCATAAGAATGTTGAACATACCCACTCTTAGAGATTAATTTTTGTTTGACAATTTTAACCCTAGGCTAAAATATCAAAATAGCTATGGGCTCTAGGGGTGTGTTTAGAATTTTTTTTTTTTTGGGGTTTTTTTTGAAGGGGGGTGGGGTCGTCGTTGGCGTTCTCCGTCGCCTGGGCCACCCCCGGGTTGGGGAGGGGCGGCGAGGTGAGGAGGGGGAGGTGGAGGCGACGAGACGAGAAGGGGAGGGGAGGGAGAGGCCGACGAAGTGGGATGCAAGGAGGGGAGGGAGGTGAGGCGGGAGGAGGCGGCGAGGTGAGGCGAGGCGAGGCGGGGAGGGCGATGAGGCGGGGGTGGCGGGGAGGGCGACGAGGAGGGGAGGGTGATGAGGCGGGGAGGGCGGCGAGGCGGGAGGGGGTCGAATTGACGAGGGAGAGGTCGGGGAGGGGGGAGGGACGGCGATGAGGAGAAGGGGGAGGGTGAGGCCCGTGAGGGGCAGGGGAGGGATTGGGGGGTTGGCGGGGGCAATTTAGGAAAAAATTGAAGAGTAGTTTGGCTAGTTTGGGTAATTTGGAGTGAGCATGCTTAGCAATTTTGTGGGTTTGTTAAGTAATGGGGGTGTGTTGAGCAATTTTATGAGTATGAATAGTCACACTCAATGTTCGGTATCTTCGGGAGCGGATATTGCCACCCCAAAAAAAGAGAAGGCACCCCACAAATAATTACAAGTGTGCTATTATGATTTTGGACACCGATACCCTCATGGAAAAAATTAAAACACTATTCCCTTTTTCCATCTTCTTCTTCCCTGGCGAACCCGCCCTCTCTCGTCGGCGTTGCTCCCTCCTCCATCTCCTTCCCCGACCTCTCCCCCCCCCCCCCAAACTCCTCCCCCTCCTCCCAGCCACCCCTCCCCCCGCGACTGCCCCCTCCTCTACCTCCTTCCCTGACCTCCCCCTCCCTTTCTCTCCTCTTCCCCTCTCTTCGGCACTCCCCCACGCCCTCCCCCCTCGTTGTTCGGCCGAGATGGCCGAACAACGAGGGGGAGGAGGAGGGTGTAGGGGAGAGGGAGGGTCGGAAAGGGGGAGGGGGGTTCGCCGGTGGGTCGCGGGGTGGATGGGGAGGCCGGTCAGGGGGGTCGCCGATTGGTCGGGAGAGGAGGAGGGAGGCTGGTCACCAGCGAGGAAGGGAGAGATGAGGTAGAGGAGAAGAAGAGGGCAGTTTTTGCCAAATTTTATTTTATTTTATTATTTTTTTTTTTTTGAGGGGAAGGGGAAGTGGGGAGAGGCCGGGGTGGGGGAGGGCAGGCGAGAGGAGGAGCAGGGGCAGGGGGAAGAGGAAGGGGAAGGAGGAGGGGGAGGCCAGGGGAAGAGGAGAGAGAGGAGTGAGGAGGGGGGTGGGGAGGGGTTTGCCGGATGGGGGAGGAGGGCTCGCTGGCGGCCGGCGAGGGAGAGAGGAGGAGGAGGAGAAGAAAGCGACATTTTGACTATTTTAAAAAATTTTAGGGGGACCTTTATCAATTTTGGGTGCCTTGATTCATGGGGCATTTCTCATTTTTTGTGTGGCAATATCCGTTCCCGGCATCTTCTCATGTGCGCCGGCAGTCTCCAGCCTGACCTTCCTATTCTACATATTTACAACTCTGCCCACCACCCCATGTGCCTCCACCGCCAATCCTACGCACCCCTCAACCATCAATAAAAACTCTGCGAGCAACTGTTGATTGGAACGAAAATTAGAAAAGAGAGAAGGAGACAGATCTCTCTCTCTCTCTCTAAGCCTTATCCTCGCAATGGAACTCCCAGCTCCTCCTGCGCACCTTAGCCTCCTCCTGGCCCTCCTGCTAGCCTGCGCCGCCGCCCCGCTCGTCTCCGCCAACAAGTACACCGTGGGCGACGCCAAGGCCTGGAACCCCGGCGTCAACTACACCAACTGGATCAACAAGCACAAGCCCTTCTACGTCGGAGACTGGCTCGGTCTGCAAAATTTTTCCTTCTTCTTCTTCTTCTTTCTTTCTTTGGTTTTTTTTTTTTGTTTTTTTTGCAGTTTCCCCCCTCAGATCTGCTTCTTCTTGCAGTGTTCTACTACACCTCGGGAATGGCTGACGTGGTGCAGGTGGACGAGGCGGCGTACAACAAGTGCGACTCGTCGAACCCCATCATGAACTACAGCAAAGGGAGGAGCTTCGCCTTCGAGCTCAACGAGACCAAGCGGTACTACTTCATCTGCAGCTACGGCTACTGCTACCAGGGCATGAAGCTCTCCATCAAGGCCCAGACCCTTCCGCCGCCATCCCCGCCTCCCTCCAAGCCCTCCGCCGCCGTCCGGTCCCCATCCGCCGCCGCCGCCCTCGTCTTCGCCGTTCTCGCTAGGTTCCTACTTTCTTAGGGTTTGGTTGGTTGGTTTTGTGATTGGTGTGTTTCCACGATTTGATGACATTATTGTTTGGCTGATTATTAGAGATTTGGAAATTGGAATCCCTCCAAAAAGAAATGGGGCCTTTAATTTTTATTTTTTAGGAAGGAAACTTGATGAGATCTGGTAATTAAATTAGTTGAGTTTGAGTTGGATCTTCGTGTGGGGACCACTACAAAAAGAGAAGGCACGTGATCGGGGGCAGAGAATGGATCCGTGATTTCAGTTAATTTGAAGACATGTTTATTTTTCTGCTTTTACTTTAAAAAGAGATAATTAAATTACCCCTTTAAATTGAGTTCGTCGGGCCGGGTGCCGTTTGCTTTCTCGTGTCGGTTGTGTTATTTCATGGTGGCTCACTTTTTTGCTTTTCTGGGCCTTCCAAATTGGGCCTGTTGAAGCAAGCCCACATGTGTGTAGAAAGGGGACAGAGTTTCAACCAAAATCAAATTTTTGTGACTTTTGATTCACTCTTTGATGAAATATTTGACTGGGCTCACTGCTTCAGCCCCCTTTGATTGGGACTGAACCTAAAGGAGTTCACATGCCCTAAAAAGGCTCCAAGCCTAATCAGAGGTGGAGCCAGGAGTTCAAAGACGGGAGAGGAGGGCACAAAATAACAGATTGAGTGTGTTGTTGGTTGCCGATATCTCTTAAAGGATCTAAAGCATTTTTTCGAACGAGACCGGAGGGGCACAAATCAAGGGCCGGGAGCATTTCTCGGACAGAGCCGGGGAGGCATGTGCCCCTCTAGGTTCAGCTCCACTTTTGTGCTACTAAGATTGTGATACGAAAGCCTCTTCCAAGATTGGAAGGTAACTAGCTGAAAAAACTTGATTAATATAATAGAAATTTTACTGTAACTCCAAATTTGTCAAATTTTCTTGCAAACATCCAACAGCAGTGTAATTCCAGCAACAACAGCAGCATTTATAGCATAGTGATTTATTTTTGCAAATAGGTGTTTCAATCATTAAAGATATTAAGTTTGGTATACTTTGGGGGCATGTATTAATTAAATAAGATGTCCCGTGTCACATATCACCATCTCTTGTAGTGTTACAAAGTTCTCACAATGCAGTGATTAGGCTCATCATCTTGCATGATTAATCTTGAAATTATGCTGAGTTGGCATTGATTTGTTCATTTTTCCAATATAAGTAGGAATTGGAATCCAGCATGCAGCTCCCAGTTTTGTGCCACTTTCTTTCTGTATTTTTTTTTTTTTTTTTTTTTTTTTGGTGGAGAATGAATAGTTAGTCTAGTGCAAACATGGTTTGAATATCAAACCTCTTGTCCGCTGCAAAAGATTTTAACCAATTTTCATCCCACCAAATTAACCCTGAACTCAATAACCACAACCAGCAACACCCATTTTTGCTTAAAAGATAAGAAACCAGGGGTTGTTTGTTTGGACGTAAAAGTCGTAAAAGGCTGTATTTCACGAATGACTTACAACCCAATTACAACTACGACGTTTGTTTGGACTGTAATTCGTAAAAACCTTACGCAACTCAACTACCACTCACTTGCAACCCAATTACTACTCTTTTACAGCCTACTTACAGTTAATTTTGTGGTCATGCAAATTTGTATTATTTTTTTATGTTAATATTAATTTTTTTAATATTTAACATTTTTAGTATTTATTTATAATATTAAAAAAATTTAAATCACTAAATAGTTAATTTTGTGGTCAACTTTTTCACTAACGACTTACACATTACGATAACCAAACACCGTAAAACACTACACTTTCCCACTTACAACTTTATGTTACTAATCAAATACTATAAAAATTACATGTATGCAACTCATTTACAATTATAAAAGAATTTACCAATTACGACTTACAAATTACGGCCAATTACGACAATCAAACAGACCCCAAGCTGCAATCATGGGAGAGAGAAAAACCAACAAATAACGGCTGAAGTGCATGAAAGCAAGGTTTGCCAACCAGCAACACCCATTTCTCTTCCCCAAAAAAAAAAATAAAATAATCTTTCTAGTTTGCCTAGAATTTACAGTGCAGGTCCTCAGGGAGAGCAAATTTTTTGTACAACAGCTACAGTATATGAGCACAACATTTAACTTATACTATATAAGTTGAGATAGATTTGTCACAAAATTCTTCTCCTTGTATAAAGAGGGCTCTCGATGTTCCCTCAAAAAAAAAAAAAATACTGGGCTCTCAATGAGCAAAATAACAATTCATGTTCTTCGCGGAGATACTCCAGTATCTGGGCATAGTTTGCATTCTTCCATGCACGGGGCTGTTTGGATTCAAGGAATTGGGTGGAAGTGACGAAGTGGGAAGTGTCTTTTCTCATTTTCGTCGTTCATCCAAACACCGGAAAAGGAAAATGGAAAAGTGTTTTTCCTTTTCTCTTTTCTCTTTTACACAACCATTTCCTCACTTCCAGAGTACTACAGTTAATTTTGTGGTCATATAAATCTCATCTATAATAAGTTGCAGCGCAAAACAGTTAATTTTTTGCTCATGTAAATCTCACATGCATTCTAATTACAGTCCAATTTTTATTTTTCTTAATTAATTTTTATTTTAATATTATTTTGCGGTCAACTTTGTGGTCAGCTTTTCCACTTCTACTTTCACATTACCATCCAAACACGGAAAAGATATAACATTTTTCAAATCACAGTTCCCAATAACATCCAAACACCGGAAAACTTACTAATCAATTTCCAAGTTCTAAAGGGAACTATTACTACTTCTTCACTTCTTCACTTCCTCACTTCCACCCTTAACCAAACAGGCCCACAATTTCAGATCTGATCATGAGCAAACGTGAGAGAAAAGCTACCAGTTATCTCTTAGTTATGTGGCATGGAAACATACGTGCACAATATACATGAAAAAGTTTCTTAGCAACTGGAAAATCCCTCTTCTTGAATGTGTCTAATTTGATTTCATGAATGTGTACATCGAAATGAATTTTAGTATGTAACAAAACTGAATGAAACAGTTTCATAAACTGCACAAGCCTGGCATATGCAAAAAGATCACTACCGTAGCCTTTGGTAAATTTCTAATCATGAAGTGAAGACTTCAAAAGATAAGAAAAGGAGTGTTAATCCAAGGAAGCAAATGACAGCCAAATGCAAATGAGAAGTAAATAACAAGATAATCCATAGGATAGCAATGATAAGAAAAGGTTTTTTTTTAAAGCTTCCTTTTTTTTTTTGAATTTGAAATGGTGTGGTTTGAAATTTTTAGGGGGACATGAACATTGTTTGGGAATCTTAGTTTTTTGGCTCATATGTGTGGAGAATGGTCCTAGTCTCATGTGATAAGTAGTGCTTGGATGTGAAAAAGGGGGAGGGGGTCTATTCTGTTGATTGTGCTCTAGAGAGCATGTGAGCTTTCATTGAATTGCAGATACTTTTTTAATATGACAATATACTTTAATGAATAATTATTAGGTTAATTTAATAATTAGTTTATGATTAGTTAATTAATTAATCTTGATTAGAAAATTCTGACAATTGAGGTGGAGGCAAAGATGCATGAGATCGATTTGGACCCTTAAAATAGTAATATTGTCTCCAATGTGGGGTTTGAGTGACAAAAAGATGTGTAATAAGTTTTGTTTAATCATGAAGATTAGAACAAGATGTGAAATTTAGTAATCATTTGAATTCTGTGTAACTTGCAATATCTGAAGCATTTTTCTTGAATTTTTGTTGAAAATTGGACTTGAGTATATGTCTATTTTTGCTTTTGATTAAGAGTTGTTTGGCTTATATGTATGCTTGTTATGTGATAGGTTTCAAGATGTTTGTTGAAATACACTATGGTGGTATGGTTAAGATAGAAAGAGGAAGAAAAAGTATGTGGGTGGTAAAGTCCATGTAATATAGGATTTTGACACAAATAAGTGATCTTAATTTGAAATATGATATCATCTTAAGTAGCTGGGGATTGTAGAAGACTTTATAGTCTATCAGAAACTGCGAGAAAGAAATTTGGACAGTGGTTTGGTCCTCATAGACTGTGTTCTTGTTGCACTTGAGAGCATGAAATATCTTAATTAGAATCAAAATGTTGAATACTACATTGAACACTTGAAAACTGGGATAGAGATCAAAAAACTTGTACCAGACTATTGCAAAGCTGATACTCCAAGAGGGAGAAAGAGCATTCCCTCTTCCAAGAGCTGTGAGCAACTCATTTTTAGTGAGCATCAAATGTTGCAGATAGAGTATAATGTGAAGCAGGTGATAGTTGATAGCACAAAAAATGAGGAGCAATTGATGGTTGAGGACTGCTGGTGGATACTACAGCTAAAGAAGTTGCAAGAGGCAGCAGATGAGGAAGCAGCTAAGAGCACAATGGATAATGAGAATGTGTTGTATTTATTGGACAACAACAAGGATAATGGATAATTCAGTTGATGAAGTAGTGATGGAAGATGAGACAGTAGACGATGACCATGGGCTAACAGAAGCAAACAAGGAGTTTCAACAGCCTTCCAAAGAAGTTACAAATAAGTCTAATGAGGAAAGAGATTCAGATTATGATAATCAATTTGATGATTTGCCTAACACTAGAGATGTTATATTTGATAGAAGAGGAAAGAAAATTATTTTTGGAGATAATGATGAAAATGATGACAATGATAGCGACTACTTGCATGATGAAGATGACAGTGATTCAAAAGATATAATATGAAGTGGCTTTGACGGTGAATAGGAGTGATGCATATAGGACTATTACATAAAAGAGTGCTTGTGATACTCAAGGGGCAACAGTTAATGCAGGTTCATGTTGCAGGAGTTAATGCAGAGGATCAAGGGTCACAACAACTAATAACAACAGTTAATGCAGGTTCATGTTGCAGGAGTTAATGCAGAGGATCAAGGGTCAACAACAACTAATACACATAGACAAGTAGCAGCCAGTGAAGAACCAAATCAGGAAGAACAAGATGGAAGGAAGAATAGGATTATTACTAGAAAAAATCCTGTTGGGAGACCCAGAAATAAGGAGAGTGATTAGTGGGGATGAATGTAATGTAGAAGGTGTTGTTGAGTCATACTACTGCAACAGTCAATCACTCCACACTCGTGTTAATTCTGAAAATGAGTAAGAGATCACTAGCCTTCTAAAGTATCTCACTTTCAATGAAACTTTATATCTCAAAGATCGTAAGCCTGAAGTTGGGACAGAATTTAAAGACTCGGCACAATTTAGAGCTTTATTAGACAATATGGGTGTGAGAATGATATGACGTCAAATTTCCTAAAAATGAAAGTGATAGAACACTAACTGTTTACAAAGTGGATGTTTGTCCTTTCAGAGCCTTTGCATCATGGAATAGAGATAAAACAAAATACATTTTGAAGAGTCTTCAGGGAGAACATAACTGTGACATAGCTTCACACAACAAGCAGGGAGATCAGCGTGGATAACAAAGAAGTATCTCAAATTTTTTAGAGATTATTAAGACAAATCAGAATGCAAGTCATGAACATTAGAATCAGGAGGGGCATCAGCAAATATACCAAATGAGACAAGCCCAAGTGTTGGACCACCAACCAATGTGGAGACAACGGCTAAATTGTTTGGTGGAAAAAAATTGAAAGCGTGTAAATTCTTTATTTGACTGTAAAGAAAGTTACAATGGATCAATAATCCGACTACAAGAGAGGGAAGATATTCAAGCTTAAATCTTCCCTTTGTTTAGTACTGGGTTCTTGATGTAGCGATGGAAAGTGAATCTTATTTTTCGTTGACTGGGTGAATGTCACGACCTTCTGGGAATCTTCTCTTTGGATGGTGGACGAAGTAACACAGTTTCTGTCCAACAAAAATCTCAAAGAGACTTTAGGCAAAAACAAACTTGAACGCAGCAAGTTGTTAGAAGAGTTGAACTCTTAAATATTTCTCAGCTGGAGATTCTGATTTTTCTAAGACTTGCAACCAAATTCTTCAAACCAAAACTTCTGACTCCTCTTCAATAGCGAACTGAGCTATTTATAGGGATTTCAAGGGTAAAACTGTCCCCTATAAATTCTCCATAATGGGGGTTAACTCTCTCATTACGTGAGAAGTAATTGACCCAGTAATGAGGGCAGTTACAACAAAGACGTAGGGTTCCTCTGTAGTTGAAACATGGGCTTCGAGATCGCATTTACCTGTTGAGGTAATGCTTGAGCATCGAATTAGTTGAAATGTGAGCTTTAAGTTTTGCATGGAGCTTTATGTGAGACGCAGGCTTCGGGCCCTGCGTCTTGGTCAAGGCGGTGAAGCAGAGACGCAGGTTTTTGACCCTCGCGTCTTGGTACTGCAGTGATGCTGAGACACAGTTTTCAAGCTCTGCGTCTTGGTACTGCGCTAATGACTATGATTAGCCTTACGCCTGGAGTTTGGACTCTACTTTCTAATGACTTGTCCTCAGTGATTTTTGAACAGTCTACGCTAATCTAAGTTCTAGAGGAGGTAGAGGCAGGGGAAATTCAAGACGAAGAGGAAGTACTTTTGGGAAAGGTGAAGGTAGTTCAAAAAAGGGAGAAGCTCAACAGATGGGGATCAACTCAAGAGGGAGAGGGGGCTCCAAGGGAAAGAACTTGGCACCAAGATTTGATGTCACAAGTAGAACTTATCTTGTAAGTGTAATTCCTAATGGAAAGAGTCATGGAATTACAATTAGAAGGAAAATGAAGTTTTACATTGACTTTTAACCAGGTACACGCATCATCATTTCACATTAACAATTAAATTTTTTGCACGCTTTCTTATTATTGCATAATTCTATTATTTTAGGTTGCTGAATCGGGATAATCAAAGAAATGAGGATTTGCAACAGTTGCTACAATTCTGAACTAGGTAATCATTATTTTTCTGCACATTTGACAATCTGAACATTTGGACATTTGACAGCCATTATTTTTATTATATTTTAGGTTGGTGGATTAGTGGGTGGTAATCAGAGAAGGAAGCTTAGTCAAGGAGAGGTCACATAAGTGTACCTTCAAGATACATAAATGTAGCTGTATCAGCACTGATATTTCTATGTGACTTATCAATTAGAAGGAATGATACATTCTGCTATATTGTTTAAACACTATTGCTAGTGGTTTTACATG
Organism: Agave tequilana; assembly: GCA_038442645.1. Taxonomy (NCBI): domain Eukaryota; kingdom Viridiplantae; phylum Streptophyta; class Magnoliopsida; order Asparagales; family Asparagaceae; genus Agave; species Agave tequilana. Next base: position 8,557 of record JAVJIF010026959.1, on the reverse strand, counting down.
TGTTGATATACTTACAACGTGTTTTTTAGGGTGACTCTAAGTACTTTTGAATGTGTTGATGGTTGAACATTTGGAAGTATTAATGCCTAATATCAAATATAGTTATGGATCATCTGATATTTGGAAGTATTAAGTATTACTGTTGTTTCTTAAGAGTTTGTGTTCTTGGCTCTCTGTGTTGGTCATTGAAGTTGGCAGGAATTTGCTTTTAGGTTTTGTAAGATTGAAGTTGGTAAGAATTTTCTTTTAGACTTTGTAAGTTTGAGACGTATTCTTTACATTGAGATAGTTGTTTGTGATTTTTTTTAGAAAATTTAAGGGGTTAATGAGGGTTTTATGATATTGTATCGAAAGTTTAAGGGGTTTTGTTGAGTCATTTTGAAAGTATAAGAGGGTATTCGAAGACCGGTATAAAAGTTGAGGGTTTTTTTGAGACTAGTATGAAACTTCAAAAAAGTTTTTTAGTTATTGAAACTCTCGACTATACTGATTTGAAACCACTTTGCTTACGCAAAATGTGAGAATATGCACTTATGAAAAATTCAAAGTCTCACAGTGAATTGAAACATTAACTCATAAAAGAATGAAACACACTACAAGATAAAGATTTTTCATTAAGAGCAATCTGCCATATTACAATATCACGATTTCTTGGTCATTTTTTCAAAAAATTTAGAGTCTACCAAGAAAAAAAACCACAAAACCCTAGTGATTAGACAAATAATAGCGAGACACGTAGTTCTCCTCATTTCCATAATAAATTCTTTATTTTTTTTTCTTCAGCTGCAAAATCTGTGTAGATCTCCTTATTCCTTGTCTTTACCTCCCCATATCCCTTTGCAGGACATCAATTGGGAGTCTTGCAAATTTTTATTCACTGTCAACTCTCCAATCCTTCTCCTCTTTGTTTCCACTTTGTAGGTTGTGAGCTTGTGACTTCATCTTCTTTTGGCTCCTTCCACTTGAAATACCCACAATCATTTGTTTTCCAATTGCGAAAACCGAAGAACAACCTACCAGGATTTAAAGACGTCATCGACCGGCCAATCAAAGCACGAGAATCGTAATAAACACTTTTTTACATATGCTCGTGCTTGAGGAAGACATACCAACAGGAAACGCGACCCCTAAAGGAGGAAGAAGAAAGGAGAAGAGGCTTGATCCTAATCCTAGATGAAGAAGAAACAGAAAGAAAGAAGAATTAGAGGTTTTTAACTTAAAAGCATAAAACCATGGGCTATACATGTGTTCAGTTAAGGGTATTTTGGTCATAAAAATATCACGTGCAAGGCACGAGACTAACGTTATAACAGTGGTTTAACGAAAGGGGTTTTATGAGAATTTTAAGGATAGTTCAAGGGGGTATAATGGAATTTCAGAAGTTGAGGGGTGCATTCTGAGAAAACTGTATAAGTTAAAGATGGTATTAAAAAAATACGCCTTACCTTATTTCTACTTTAATACTCCCCCTCAAACTGGAGCATAGATGTCAAGCATGCCTAGTTTGCTACACAAAGTCGAATCACTCTTTCTAGATAAAGGTTTAGTGAAGATATATCCAAGTTGGCAACTAGATGTGATAAACGAAGTGGCTATCTGATATGTCATTACCATATATATATATATATATTATATATATATATATATATATATATAATATATATAATATATATATATATATATATATATTATATATATATATATATATATATATATATATATAAGTGGCAGTCGACTTCAATATGTTTCTTTCGTTCATGACAAGATTATTGACAATGTACATAGTCGTTTGATTGTCACAATACATCACTACTTCAATGAAGTTTGAATCCATGTTTGTAAGCCACAAGTATTGGATGTCAACCGAGTTCGAAGGGGTCTGAGGTTGTAACAGCAAGGTGGGGGATGTTTGAGGTGCCATGGGGTTGGGTTTATGTTAGGGGTCTGGGTTCGATGGAAGACAAGGCATGAAGAAGAGAAAAAGAAAAAAGAAAATGATGAAAAAAAGAAGAAAGGAAAGAAAAGAATAGAAAAGAGAAAAAAAAAAAAAAAAACAAGAAGAATAACTAGAAATCTTTTTTTTTTTTTTGTTTCATATAGAGATTATTGCACTAATATCATGTTAAGTTGAGGTAGATGTACAAGCTCAATTAGGGTATAGCCATTTATTTATAGAAAAAAGAAGTACATGTCTCAATAAGACTAGGAGAATACAAAATGTCCTACTAAGACTAGGAGAATACAAAATGTCCTACTAAGAGTAGGAGAGATCAAAATAAAAGAAGATCTTATTACAAATATATTTATTCTATTTCTACTCTGTTAGGTATTAAACGAATGGAATGCATAGGAGACAAGAACTATTGTACTGTTAGGATGCATCTGACACAAAACTAGAAGAATGTAATCTAACTATGCATTAGGACATGCACTAACAGAGGCAATGATGATTAATGCTAATCAAATAGATAGCATGTTTAATGGTGAATGATAAGCCTTTTAGGAATGATTTTTTTATGAAAAAATTTAGAAGAGTTAACCTGAACAAATAGGGCAGAAATTGTCCTAATAACAAACAGATGTTGAACAAATGAACAAGAAAAAAAAATGATCTCACCAATGCAACAGGTGCTTTTTGTATAGAAATATTATAGAGATACACCACAATTCAGGTATGGGCCCAAAAATATCCAATGGCACCATTTTGGTAGACAAAGAGAATGTATCTCATAATCTCAGGTTCAAATTAGTCAGTTCACTGATTTACCATTCTCTAATCTGAAATTGGTAAGAGCACTTAACCATCTGGACTACTAAAGTTCCTAGCTTCCTTCAAGAAGAAGGTTAGGATAGTATAATGATCATTTTAAAATCTCAATATGGAATGCTTACAGGTATATGGAGCATATACCTATTGAAAAGTCCAAGTTTTATAATCAGATCAGCAAGATTTGAGTTGCCTTCCCCACTAGTTGGAATAACTTCTTCTTTGCATGGTAAAGGTCCCTGTCTTTTCCATTCCAGAGTTTTTGGTCAGTGAATTCTTCAACCATATCATCAACCCTATGAGAAGAACAAAGCAGCTGTATCATCATCATTAGGTGCTCAGTGCTCATTCTATGCATGCAGGTTACTTTCTCATACTTAAGAATACAGTCAATCAAAATTTTATGTTCTCAAATTCAGATGTGGTGATGAACAAAGAATGTTAAACTGAAATAATACCTGCTGTATATAGTGATCAAGGGCAATACTTTGGCCAAGCACACTACCAAGATCTAGAATTGCCTTTTAATATACATGTTTCCCTAAACTAACAAAATCCTCATGTACCGAAAGCGAAATAACATCATGAAACCCAACCAACTAGGATTAGTAATCAAAACACAGAAAATATATGAAGGCCATTAAAGATGCTCTACAAAGTACACATCAGAGGCCGCGTCACTGAATACATTGATAAACCTTACTACATTAGACAAGTTCTAGAATTGCCTTTCACAGTGTATATGCTTTGCTAGACTAACAAAATCCTCATGCACCAAAAAGAAAACAGCATCATGAAATCCAACTTGGGTTTGTAATCAAACCCAAGAAATTTATGAATCGTGGTTTTGTTGGAATATCAAATAAAAATCTTTTATGACATTAATTTTGGAAGTATAAGAGACACCATAAGGTGAAGAAATGAAGAGTCTTTTCATCAATTAGGAGAAATGAAGAATCACCATCAATTGAAAAATGAAGAGTCATCATCAACAATTAGGAGAAATGAAGAATCACCATCAATTGAAAGAAATGAAGAGTCATCATCTTCAATTAAAAGGAATAAAAAGTCATTATCAATTTGAAGAAATGAAAAATCACCATGAATTGGAGAAGTTAATGAGTCATATATGCATTATTGTCATTTGTTTATGGCATTAAAATAGATGGTTGGTATTCTTGTAAGTTTTTTTTTTTGAAGCCTATAAAAGACTAGTGCATCTCTTTGTTTTTTTAAGCAAGCAAGTAAGAAAAAAAAGTTGAATAACATTCATTCTCTACTTAAAATTTTAAATTATAGTATATTGGCTCGTAGACTAGTATACAATAATTGGTATCAGAGCCAATTCAATTTCTTTTTCATTTCATTTTCTCCTCATGGCCTCCACCAACAATCTCACCAATCCACAAGTACTCAAGTTATTGAAAGATAACTATGAGAGTTGGTCAATTCAGATGAAAGCTCTATTTGGTTCTCAAGAGTTGTGGGAGCTAATCTTTGATGGTTCCAGGAACCCACACCGGAGGTAGAAGCCGCTTACACCGCTGAAGAGAAGAAAGCTCTTAAAGAGTAAAGAAAGATGATAACAAAGCTCATTTTCTACTCTATCAAGGGTTGGACGAGTCTACCTTCGAGAGAGTTGTCGAAGCAACGACGAGCAAGGAAGCATGAAAATTCTTGCTACCATCTACAAAGGAGTCGAGTGGGCGACCCGAATTCGCCTCCAAACTTTGAGGGGTGATCTTGAAGCCACTCAAATGAAAGATGAAGAAAAATCTCCGATTATTATTCATGATTACTTCTAATTGTGAATAAAATGAGGAAAATGGAGAGAAAATAGAGGATATCCAAGTGATGGATAAATTGCTCCGATCCCTCACATCAAAGCTCGAGCACGTGATGGCGACAATTGAGGAGTCCAAAGATTTGGAGGAGATCTCAATAGAGGAGCTTTTGGATCTCTCCAAGAACGCATGCAAAGAAGACCGTTTCCATAGTTTTGGAACAAGCATTAGAGTCAAAGCTGACTCTAAAATTGAGGCTCATATAGCAGAGGTTGTCGTCGTGGTAGAGGTAGGGGACGTGGTCTCCAACAACGAATCACTCAAAATCAAGTAGAGTTCCAAAGTTTCAGAGGTCGAGGACGAAGCAATCGGGGAAGATTTACATTTGGACGTGGAAACAACAAGAATGTCCAATGCTACAACTGTCAGAAATTTCGACACTATGTCTCGGATTGCTGGCATAGAACTGAAGATCTTACTAATCTCGTCGAAGTAACAAATGATGTGGTAATAACTCTACTCTTCTTCTTACTCATGATGATTCAAGTATTCAAAATGATGTTTGGTACCTTGACTCGGGTGCTAGCAACAACATGTGCGGGAAGAAAGAACTTTTCATGAAACTCGCAGAAGGAGTTCATGGAAGTGTGAGCTTGGGAGATTCTTCAAAACTCCCCATTAAAGCCAAAGGAAAGATCAAAATCTACCAAAGGATGATAACCCGAGTATATTTTCGATGTTTATTATATTCCTAACATGAAAAGTAATATTCTCAGTATCGGTCAATTACTCAAAAAAGGATTTAAAGTATATATGGAGAACAATCATCGTTGGCTGAAAAATGCAAAAGGAGGTCTTATAGTTTATGTTAAGATGACAAGAAACCACATGTTTCCCTTACATCTAAACACGAAAGTTGAGAAGTGTTTTCAAGGACTCATGAAGAATGAGTCATGAAGGTGGCATCTTCGCTTCGGCCATCTAAACTTCAGCGGCCTAAAGCTACTATCTACAATCGGCATGGTACGAGGTTTACCAACAATCGATCCACCAAGTCATACTTGTGAAGTTTGCATAATAGGCAAGCAAGTATGACTTCTTTTTCCCATTTGAAAGTCGTGGAGAGCGGAGGCGCCATTGCAACTTGTTCATACTGACATCTGCGGACCGTTAGATCCCATCTCTTTAGGGGGTAATAAATATTTTATTACTTTATTGATGATTTCAGTAGAAAGTTGTGGGTGTACATTCTTAAAAAAAATCTGCTGTCTTAATACCTTCAAGAATTTTAAAGCTCTTGTTGAAGCGGAGAGTGGCCACAAGCTAATAACTCTTCGATCTGATCGAGGTGATGAGTACACCTCAAATATGTTTTAAGAATATTGCAGGGAGAAAGACATAAAGAGGCAGTTTACTACTTCCTACACACCACAGCAAATAGCATTACAGAAAGAAAGAACCGCAATATTCTTGACATGACAAGAACCATACTCAGAGAAAAGGAACTGCCGAATCAGTTTTGGGCGGAAGCTGTTGCATGTTCAACTTACTTGCTCAACTGGTGCCTGACGAAGCAAGTGAAGGGCAAGACTCCTCAAGAGGCATGGAGCGGCTACACGCCTAATATCGCACACCTACGAATTTTTGGATGTGTTTCATATGCTCAAGTACCTGACGTCAAAGGAAGAAGCTTGACATTATGGTGAAAAATGCATTTTCTTCGGATATAGCGAGGAGTCAAAGACATACAAGCTCTACAATCCACTAACTAAGAAACTAATGGTTAGTAGAGACGTTATTTTCAATGAAGCTGAAGTATAGAGTTGGAGTAATGAAGAGACTGTCAAAGAGCAACCTATGGTGAATGAACCTGACGAGCCCTTACATGAGGTTCAACCACCAGCTACACCACCATCTCCTCAACATGCTACACCGTCTCCTGCAAGAGGTTCTCCATCTTCTGGGGAAGGTAGTAGTAGTGAATCCTCCGTGCAATGAGGTCCCATCAAAATGAGAAGCCTCAGGGAGATCTATGAGCAGATAGAAGAAGATGGAGAGACTAATCTCTTTTGTTTATATGCTGATCATGAGCCTCTCACTTTCCAAGAGGCTGAGAAAGAAGATTATTGACGATCAGTAATGAAGGAGGAGATGCATGCCATCCAGAAGAACGACACATGGGTGTTGACAACACTTTCATAAAATCACAAGGCAATAGGTGTCAAATGGGTGTACAAGATCAAACGCACAGCGGATGGTGAAGTTGATCAGTACAAGGCGAGGCTTGTAGCGAAAGGCTACAAATAAAAATACGACATCGACTATGAAGAAGTTTTTGCACAGTTACTCGATTAGACACGGTGAGACTATTAATTTCACTTGCAGCTCATCACAGGTGGAAGATATATCATCTAAATATCAAGTCAGCATTTCTCAATGGTATTCGTGAAGAAGAGGTGCATGTACAACAATCAGAAGGTTTTCTATTAAAAGAGCTAGAAGACAAAGTATATGGCCTAAAGAAAGCCTTGTACGGCTAAAGAAGGCACCACGGGCATGAATGCCCGAATTGATAGTTATCTTCATCAAAACGACTTCACCAAATGTCCTTATGAGCATGCCATCTACATGAAGAGGAACCATCAAAGCGAATTTATAATAATTTGTCTTTATGTTGATGACTTGTATATATAGGAAGTAGCACCGAGATGCTTGTTGAATTCAAGGAGGCGATGTCCAATGAATTTGAGATTACAGGCAATGGATGATGTCCTATTTTTCTTGGCATCGAAGTGAAGCAGCAATAAGATGGGATATTTATATCTCAAAAGAAGTACATGAAGGAGATCTTGGAGAAATTCAGATGAGTAACTGCAACCCAGTGAACATACCAATAGCCACAGTATGAAGCTATCAAGATAAGGAAATGGAGATTTGTAGACTCGACTTTTTTCAAGAGTCTAGTTAGTAGCCAGAAATACTTGACGATCACAAGGCCCGATATTGTTTATCTCGGACTTGTGAGTCGCTATATGGAGACCCCGAAGAAGTCTCATTGGCTAGCTGCAAAGAGGATTTTAGGGTATATCAAAGGCATACTCAACCGTGGTCTATTTTATACTTATGGTAAAACTGTAGAGTTAGTAGGCTATTCAGATAGCGACTGGGGAGGTGACCAAGATGAGAGAAAAAGCACCACTGGCAATGTCTTCTATCTTGGGTCAATTGCATTTTCATGGACCTCAAAGAAGTAAGAAGTTGTGGCCTTATCTTCATGCGAAGCAGAGTATGTGGCAGCTTCATCTATTATATGTAAAGCTATTTGGTTGCGAAATATTTTAAAAGAGTTGGATCATCCACAAGAAGAAGCGACTGTAATATTTGTGGACAACAAATCAGCCATCCAACTTGCAAAGAACCCAGTACATCATGGGAGGAGCAAATATAGATACACGGTTTCATTTTCTCAGAGGCCATGTAAAGTAGAAAATCATGGAGCTGAAGTATTGTCATACCATGGAGCAAGTAGCAGATATTTTCACCAAGTTATGCCTATTGAACCTTTCAAAAGGCTAAAAGAAATGCTCGGTATGAAAACATTTTGATTTGAGGGGGCATGTTGCAATATCAAATAAAATGTCTTTTATGACATTAATTTTTGAAAGTACAAGAGACACCATAAGGTGAAAAATGAAGAATCATCATCATCAATTAGGAGAAATGGAGAGTCATCATCAATTTAAAGAAATAAAGAGTCATCATCAATTAAGAGAAATGAAGAATCATCATCAATTGAAAGAAATGAAGAGTCATCATCTTCAATTAGAAGGAATAAAGAGTCATCATCAATTTGAAGAAATGAAAAGTCACCATGAATTGGAGAAGTTAAAGAGTCATTTATGCATTATTATCATTTGTTTATGACATTAAAATAAATGGTTGTATTCTTGTAAGTTTTTTTTTAAGCCTATAAAAGGCTAGTGTACCTCTTTGTTTTTTTAAGCAA
>JAVJIF010026958.1:0-65809 GCA_038442645.1 Agave tequilana | reverse complement strand
CTGGAGCTCTCTTGAGATCAGAGGTGCTGCTAGTATTATAATCGATCTTCCAAAGTAATATAATCTCTCTTTGATTGCCCCGGGACGTAGGCATTGAGGCCGAACCTTGTTAGATCGTTGTTTGCGTGTGTTCTTTCTTTGGTATTTGATTTTGTGCTGTTTTGAAATTGTTCTTCGTGCTTGGGAGATTCAGGGATTCCTCTTCTGGTTGTTGTCGTTGGCACAACAAGTGGTATCAGAGCTTCCCAGGTTTCGCTTGGGATTTTTCAGGAGATTCGGAGGGCTTCGGGATCTGATTCGGTGGAGATCGTGTGTCAATCTTAGATCAGAGGTAGTCGTGTTCATGGGATCATGTGTCGATCTCAGAAGGACACAAGGAGTGCTCAAGGAATCTTTGGTGGAGTAGATCCGGTGAGAAACTCAATCTAGGGTTTCAGGGAAAGGTAAAAATCTAATTTTTATCGAAGTTGTGATCTATTTCCAGTTGGTTGTTTTTCCGCATAGATAGAGGATCAAGTAATCTAGATGGCAGAAGAAATTGCTTCGGTTAAGACCATGAATCCTCATCCAAGGATTGATGTGGTGAGGTTTAATGGCACAAATAATTTCGGGATGTGGAGATGTGAGGTTATGGATGCCCTGAATGCATCGAACCTCGAGGATACTCTACTTCTGGAGAAGAAGAGAAGCACGACCACTGATGAAGAGTGGGCAAGATGAACAGGTCTGCGTATGGGTTGATTCATTCATGTTTAACGCAAGACATAAAAATCTCGCACAACATGAGACGTCGGCAAAACATCTGTGGGAAACCCTTGAGAAGAAATATCTGACGAAGAGTGTCGAGTCAAGATTGCAGTTTAAGAGTAAGCTGTACTAGTTTCAGATGAAGAAGGGGAGCACAATGAATGAGCACATCAACTGATACACGAAGCTTCTTACAGATTTGGTGAACGTGGATGTCATGATAGATGAGGAAGATAAGGCAATCATCTTCTGAATTCACTCCCGGAGGAGGAATATGAGACATTCACTCTGACCTTTATCAATGGTAGGCAGACTCTGGACTACCATGAGGTGTCATCTGCACTGACAAGTTATGAGACGAGGAGAAAGAGAAGACATCCTTCTCAGTCAAGCTCATCAGCGGAGGCACTGGAAGTAAGAGGCAGGGGTTCATCGAGGAGGGCAAGGAGGTGAGAGGAAGATCAAAGTCCAGGTCAGGGTTTAGGGATCTCAAAGGAATCAGTGTGCTTTCTGTAGAGAGATAGGGCACTGGAAGGTGGACTGTCTGAGTTCAAGGGAAAGAAGAAGAATCAAAGTCTGAGGCAAATCTCGTAAAGGTGGTTAACACTCAAAGCAGTAAATCACAGGCAGATGGATCAGACTCAGATTCGTCGGTGTTTCTCTTTTTTAGTTACAACTCCATCATAGGCTACTCAGGTGAAAATGAGTGGATCATGGATACAGGTGCTACATACCATGTATGCCCTAATCGGGACTGGTTTACCAGTTGAGAAGCTGGAGGGGTGTTCGGTCGTCATGGGCGATGATCATCCGTGCATCATGGAGGGTGTTGGTACAATTCCAATCAGAATGTTTGATGGATGGTGAGGGAGCTGAAGGAAGTGAGGTATGTATCTCAGTTGAAGAGAAACCTGATTTCCGTAGGAGCTTTGGAGTCATTGGGCCTTGGGGTGTCTATTAAGGAAGGAGTCCTTAGAATGACAAAAGGTTCGATGGTGGTGTTGAAGGCCAATCGCCGGAATAATCTATATTACTTGAAGGGAAGTACGGTGACAGGGCAAGTGGCGGCTTTTACCGGTTCAGAGGCAGATTCAACCAGGCTGTGGACATGAGGCTGGGACATGCAGGAGAGAAGTCAATGCAAGCTCTTGCGAGGAAGGGTTGCTGAAGGGTGCTGAAACCTGGAAGATGGATTTCTGTGAGCATTGTATCATCGGCAAGAAGACTAAGGTGAAGTTCGGCACAACATCACATTGCACCTAGGGGATTCTTGACTATGTTCACACGGATGTCTGGGGACCTACCAAGACTGCATTGATTGGAGGTAACCATTATTTTGTGTCGTTTATTGATGATTTTTCTAGGCGCTGTTGGGTATACACCATGCGATACAAAGGAGAAGTCCTAGAACTGTTCGTGAAGTGGAAGGTGAACTTGGAGAGAAGCACGAGAAGGAAGATCAAGGTCCTCCGTTCAGATAATGGAGGAGAGTACAAATCGAATCCTTTCCTACAGCTATGCCTTGATGAGGGCATAGAGAGACACTTCACTGTACGAGAGACTCCGCAACAAAATGGGGTAGCAGAGAGGATGAACAGGACCTTACTAGAGAAGGGTCCGGTATATGTTATCCAATGCATAACTGTCAAAGAAGTTTTGGGCTAAAGCTTTGACGTATGCATGCTACCTTGTGAATAGGTTGCCGTCGTCTGCGATAGGGGGGAAGACTCCTCTTGAGGCTTGGTCAGGAAAAGCAGCTGCTGACTATGATTGCTACGGGTCTTCGGATGTCCAGCCTACTATCACATCAAAGATGATAAGTTGGACCCAAGGGCAAAGAAAAGTGTATTCGTCGGTTTCAAGCGTAGAATCAAGGGGTTCAAGATTTGGGATCCAACGGACAACAAGTTCATACTTAGCAGGGGTGTCACCTTCGATGAGGCTTCTTGATGAAGCCTACAGTCTCTCAGCAGGTGGATACTGGCAAGACCAAGGAGCTATCGCAGCAGGTAAAGATTGATGCAAATCCACAATCTCTAGAGGAATCAGCATCAGTGAGGATCATTCCTGGGGTGACACAGGGCAGTGATCGAGCAGATGAAGAAGGTGCTGAAGATGTGAACAGGGTCAGAACAGGTCATGGGTAATGTTCCTGACCCTACTGCAGTTGAAAGACCAAGGAGGAACACTAGGAGACCATGTTGGCTCACTATAGACATGATCGTAGCGTATGCACTTCTAGTCGTTGAGGAGGATATTCCATCTACCTTCAGAGAAGCTGAGATCAGTTCAGAAGCGAGGACGTGGAAAGAAGCCATGAATAAAAAGATGCAATCTCTCTACAAGAACGACACATGGGAACTCACCAAGTTGCCCAAAGGGAAGAAGGCTATAAGCTGCAAGTGGGTGTATGCCAAGAAGCAAGGATCTCTCCTAGAAGATGCGGTGCGCTACAAGGCCCAGTTGGTGGCTAAAGGCTATGCTCAGAGGGAAGGAATTGCTTATAATGAGGTATTCTCTCCTGTAGTTAAACATTCGTCAATTCATATTCTTTTGGCTTTAGTGGTGCAGTATGAGTTGGACCTTGACCAACTCGATGTGAAGACCGCCTTTCTCCACGGCGATCTAGAGGAGGAGATCTACATGACTCAGCCTACAGGGTTCAAGACTGCAGGGAAGGAAGAATTAGTATGCAAGCTGAAGAAGTCGCTGTACGGACTGAAGTAGTCTCCTAGACAGTGGTACAAGCGGTTCGATAGCTTCATCAGAAGGAAAAAGTACACACGTAGCCACTATGACCCATGTGTGTACTACAACAAGCTACCGTCAGGTGAATATATCTATCTACCTCTTTATGTAGATGATATGTTGATTGCTTCGAGGTCGAGATCTGCTATTGATGCTCTGAAGAGGGATCTATCATCAGAGTTTGAGATGAAGGACCTTGGTGAAAGCTAGGAAGGTGTTGGGCATGGAGATCACTAGAGACAAAGGAGTTGGCAGGGTGAGCTTGACTCAGAAGGGCTATTTGGAGAAGGTATTACAGAGGTTCAATATCGGTAAGGATACAAAGTCTGTAAGTACACTATGGCTCCTCACTTCAAGTTGTCTACAAAGATGTCTCATCCGAAGAGTGTTCAAGAACGTGAGTATAGTCTCACGTTCCATATGCCAGTGCAGTTGGTAGCTTAATGTATGCTATGGTGTGTACGAGACCAGATCTATCACAGGCCGTCTCCATGGTGAGCAGATATATGCATGATCCGGGACAGGGTCATTGGGAGGCTGTGAAGTGGATCTTGAGGTACATCAAAGGAAACAATTGATGTAGGTCTAGTATTTGAGAAGGACTCCATGGAAAGAAAGCAAGAGTGCATAGGGTATGTTGATTCAGACTATGCAGGTGACCTTGACAAGCGTCGGTCGACAACGGGATATGTCTTCACATTCTCTCAGGCACCGTGAGTTGGCGCTCCACACTGCAGTCTACCGTCGCATTGTCGACCACAGAGGCTGAATATATGGCTATGACAGAGGCCATGAAGGAGGCAATCTGACTTCAAGGGTTGCTTGATGACTTAGGCATGGAACAAGATCTGCTGAAGATTAACTGTGACAGTATGAGAGCGATCTACTTGGCCAGGAACCAGGTCTATCATGCACGGACGAAACATATTGACGTCAGGTATCATTTCGTTCGGAAGATTCTGGAAGAGGGTGACATCGAACTGTTAAAGATTCACACTTCGGAGAATCCCACCGACATGCTTACTAAGGGGGTGTCGGGAGTCAAGTTTGCACATTGCAAAGCTTTGCTCCATGTCCTTCAGGTAGTTTGAGCTTGCTGAAGCTCATTTGGATGAACTACGGATGGCTTGATCCCTTGGCAGGGTACGTAGGCAACCACATTGGTACAGCCGCTTTTGAGTCGATGGACAGTTCGGCTCAGATTTGGAAGAATCTTCACCAAGGTGGAGAATTGTTGAATTATTGGAAAGAGAGAAGTATTGCTGAGGAAGTCGACAAGGATCGTCGAGGGTCGTCGAAGAAGTCGTCGACGAAAGATGAAGGAAGCAGCAGCAGAAAACCAGCTAACAGCAGCAGGAGCAGGTGATCGGTCGACCGGCCCGGTCGACTGACGTGCACAACGTGCACAAGGAGGAAGTTCGGTCGACCGCCCGGTCGACCGACTGAAAGTACCCAACTCTTTGTTTGGCGCCCGGTCGACCGACCGGTCGACCGATGGAAGGGGTCGGTCGACCGCCCGGTCAACCGACAAGCGGGTGCGGGCTGTGTTTACTGATTTAGAAGCCTGTTTGTATAAATACGAGATTTCTAGGGTTTTGTTGTATGTTGGAAAAACTGGAGCTCTCTTGAGATCAGAGGTGCTGCTAGTATTGTAATCGATCTTCCAAAGTAATATAATCTCTCTTTGATTGCTCCGGGGACGTAGGCATTGAGGCCGAACCTCGTTAGATTGTTGTTTTGCGTGTGTTCTTTCTCTAGTATTGATTTTGTGTTGTTTTGAAATTGTTCTTCATGCTTGAGAGATGGGATTCCTCTTCTGGTTGTTGTCGTTGGCACAACAATATTCACGTCTTGATGATCTTAACTGGGCCTTGCGATCTTGTCTTGACCTGAAAGACATCAAACTAATAGAGTGTGAGCTTAACAGCTTAGTGAATAAAGTAAAACAAAATTTCTAATATAATATGAGGATAAAGAATATTAATTAATCAATGTGATTACTGTGTTCTCTACAGACAAGAAAAGATTCTTTCAATTATCTACTTTTTCGTATTCCTTGTGTCCTTTTCTTATCTAACAAATTTTTATACATACATCTCAATTCTTTCATACATGTTTACGATTCATTACGGAGTTCTTCCTATATTCATATGATGTATAATAATACATCCACATAAAATATACACATATTATCTATAATTATTACTAGACAATACAATTCTCTAGATTATTTATTTCTTTAACTTTCTTCTATTGTTTATTTATATTTGTATTATACCATATTCATCACCATCACCCATGGTCATGTATATTGATCTTATACATGTAACATAAATAAAAATCATGAATATCCCCTACCATTTATGTGTTGGTATATACTTCGCAATTATAATCACATCTGGTGATACATTTATCATCTAAACACATATCCATTTCAGTCTGGGTGATATACACATCATGTAATTTCAGTCATCTGTATCACTCTTGGTGATACATACATCATATATTTTTAATTACATGTATCACTCTTGGTAATACATTCATCATATATTTCTAACAACTAATGCAACACATACACATGAAAATTTGTGACTTACCATATATAATTTAAACCCGAATAATTCACCCTGTCTTCGCATCCGCCGGAATTCTCCTCGGGCCTTTCCTCCATATATAACATCATAACATTCGCTACGTCTTCGCACCCACCGGAGTTTCCATCGGTCCCTTCCACCATATATAATATCATAACATTTTGTCCCATTTTTGCACCCGCCGGAATCCCCATGGCCCCTTCCTTCATATATAACATCATAACATTTTATCATGTTTTTGCACCCGCTGGAATCCCCATTGGCTCCTTCCTCCATATATAACATCATAACATTTTTGCCCCGTCTTGGAACTGGCTGAAATTTTCATCGGCCCTTTCCTCCATATATAACATCATAACATTTTGCCGCGTCTTCACACCCACCGGAATTCCCATTGACCCCTTCTTCCATGTATAACATCATAATATTTTTGTAATGGTCCAAGATTTCACCGAATTTATTTTAATCAAATTCAGTTACAGTAATCAATCTCATAATCTTCATAAACATCTCCGAATTTATCAGAAATTTCAGCAGCATCTCCTCTATAATATGAAGTCTATCCTTATATGATATATAATATTTCGGCTTGCACCAGCCTACTTAAGTTCACAACTAAATTTCAACAACTTATTAATATCAATTCTCAATGATAAATCAATAAAACTCGAGAGTATTCCTTTTGGTTCACAATTCCATATAATCAACTCTAATTCCAAATCAATGTGAAATCAGAACTAATATATACATTCACTTACCTCAAAGAGCTGAGGTCAAAATTAAGTTATGGTCAATAAATGCAAATACATCCCAAGTCAACCTTTCAAATCTTTTCATGTACTAGTACATGTTCGCAATTCAAAATTTATGAAAAACTCTATCGTTGTTGAATCACTTACAAATTTAGAAACCTAATCTTACTTGAATTGTATAGTGGCAAGAACAGGGTCGAATCTGAAATTACACCTAGAGGGGCTGAATAGGTGTAAGTCTAATCAAATCAATATTCAATTCAAAAAAAATGAGATGATGCAAATGATCACTAAAAGCAAGATTAAAAGTCGTATACCCTGTGAAGGGTTCTAAACTTCTTCCTCGTGATTCCTCTAGAAAAGAGTTTGAGGTGCTCAATGCAATCTTATTGTAAGAGTATAGATCGACAATAAATGAATGAATATAAAGTAGATAAGATAGATAAGTAAATCAATCGCAAACAAAGAGATTTGTTTCGAGGTTCGAGCCACCGCTCTACGTCCCCGCCTTCACCACCGTGAAGGATTTTCAATCCACTAGAACTTTTCGCCAAAGGAATTACAGCCACTATGTAGTACATATCTCCCCAACACACTACTCTAGTCCAGAGGTAGCATAGCAACAATACAATAAATGATCAAAAGATCACAAACTCTCTCTTGAAAACACTTCTTTACAAAAAACCTTAGAAATAACATATAAGATTGAAGCTCAAGCTTTTGTAAGTAAAATTTAAAAATAGAAGAGAGATTTTCAGAACCAAAACTCGAAGAGAATTTCAGATAATAAAAGCACAAAAACTGAAACAAAATTTTTTTCTCAAGTAAGCTCAAAATTTTGAATCTTTTCAAATTGTTGCTGTGTAAACCTCTACCCTAATGATCCCTTTATATAGATGTTAGGAAGAGTAAACTAGAATAGTTTTAACAGCATAAAAGAGGGATAAATTGACCCTCAAAATCAACTATCCACGTTTTGAATTTAAACATGTTTTAAAAACAACTAAAACAAAACAGTCAGAATTGCCAATGTGGCATACTGGCGGTCGTCCGGTAGATTCAAAAATCTGACCGTTAGCTCCTTCTGGTCGACGGTCGATCGACCGTGACAAATAGAGAGTTGGCTGCTTACAGTCGATCGACCGCCTGGTCAACCGTAACAGGGACCGGTCGACCACCTGGTCGACCAGGAACGTGCACAACGTGCACACCCCCAATTACCAGAGCTCTGGTCGACTGTGGGTCGACCGTTCTGGCCTGTAATAGGCACGGTCGACCGACCTTGGCCAAAACAATTTTTGAAAAATCTTTTTGAAGATATGTAAAATTTTAAAATAATTTTGTTTGGATTTTTGAAGATAGGAAACATACATAGCTACTAGATATAAGTTCAAAACTTGATAAAAAAAATATTTTAGAAATTTGAGAACCAAAATCATACTTTTGAAAAATGTGTATTTTAGGGGTGTGTGTATTTTTGAGCTTCAACCATATATACTAATCTTTAATAAAAACTATTTACAAGATGAGTCTACAAGCAGGCGTCTCTGAAACTTGATGTTGAGCAGTGATTGAGTTAGAGTCTAATATCCCATGCTTGAGCCATCCATACCTATACCAACCTGAAATTCATTCTTGAACTTCTATTAGTACCAAATAGCTTTTATATGGTTTGTTATATTCAAAACACATAACTCGGGGATTGTAACCTTTGGGCAACAATCTCCCCATTTTGATGATGACAAAACATATAAGCTATAAACAAAATATAGGACGGAGGTAAAAGTTCCCGCTCAAATGATGCTCTATTATCAAGTATAAAACATGAAAACATATAAAAAAACACATATGAGATAAACATATACAAAACATGAAACCAAAACATGAAACCACCACAAATACTTCTCCCCCTTTTGTCATACATCAAAAAGGGTTCGTAAACAACCATGAAATCTCATTAATCAATAATACAAACATTTAGTTCATCACATATAAAGAAAATCTATTAAAATCAAGTTGAAATTATCTGCAAGTTGAAATTCAGTAGAAACATAATTAATATCAATATCACCTTTCTCATAATGATCTCTAAGAAAGTGATATCGAATCTCTATGTACTTAGTCTTACTATGTTGATTTGCATTTTTAGTCATATGAATAGTACTAGTATTATCACAAAATATTTTAACATGGTCATTATACAGATCATAATCAAGGAGAGTATGTTTCATCCAAAGGACTTGAGCACAACAAGCCCCAGCCGCAACATACTCCGCATCGGCAGTTGAGAGGGGTACAAAATTTTGTTTCTTGGAAGACTATGAAACAAGACAATTTCCTAGAAACTGACATGTTCTACTTGTACTCTTCCTTCACTTTACAACTTGCATAGTCAGCATCCGAAAAACTCGTTATTGAAAATTATTCGGTCTTCAGATACCATAGACCTATTCCAATAGTGCCCTTAAGTATCGAATAATGTGTTTTACCGCAATCAAGTGGGACTCTTTAGGACAAAATTGAAATCTAGCACAAAGATATACACTAAACATGATATCCTGCCTACTAGCCGTTAAATACAACAAAATACCAATCATACTTCTATAAAATTTTATGTCTATATTTTTACCTTGTTCATCCTTATCAAGTTTGGTTGTGGTAGCCATGGGAGTTTTGCTAGTCTTTGACCCTTCAAGTCCGAATTTCTTTATGAGTTCTTTTGTGTACTTGACTTGACTTATTAAGATCTCATCACTCCTTTACTTGATTTGGAGTCTAAGGAAGTAGTTTAGCTCTCCCATCACAGACATTTCAAACTCCTTCTGCATATATGATTCAAACTCTTTGCAAAGAATTTCGTTAGTAGATCCAAAAATTATATCATCAACATAAATTTGAACAATGAGAATGTCACTATTAACATGCTTAGTAAACAAAGTAGTATCTACTTTATCTTTAACAAAATAATTTGAAAGAAGAAAAGTTGAAAGTCTTTCATACCAAGCTCTAGGAGCTTATTTTAAACCATACAAAGCTATACAAAATTTAGATGTATAGGATCAAAAAACCTAGGAGGTTGTTCAATATATATATATACTTCCTCTTCAATAAATCATTTAAAAATGTGCTTTCGACATCCATTTGAAAAAGTTTGAAATTTTATAAGAAGCAAAAGTAAGTGTGAACCGTATAGCTTCGAGCCGTGCTACGGGTGCAAAGGTTTCCTCAAAATCTATTCCCTCGATTTGGGTGTAACCTTTGGCACTAACCTAGCTTTATCCTAACAATATTTCCCGACTCATCCAACTTGGTCCTAAAAATCTATTTAGTACCAATTGTCAGTCTATCACGGGGTCTAGGAACGAGATGCCAAACTTGATTGTGCTCAAATTTATTGAGCTCTCTTCTGCATTGCAAACAATCAATATGAGTCGCCCTCGGCTTTGAGGATGTTTTTAGGTTCAATATGGGAAATGAAAGCATAATGACCACACAAATCATGGAGTTGGAGCGAGTAGTTACCCCTTTGATACATCACCTATGATGAGATCTTTGGGATGACTTGTAGCATATCTCTAATCTTTTGGAAGCGGTTGAGATGGTTCCACTTCATCCTCTTGAACTTCACAATTAAGTTTTTGCTTGTCTTCTTAGGTGGGTGAGTCCTTCAAGGATACTTTCTCCATGTGTTCACCTAAAATGTCAATCTCTACAACATTCTTAACAAATGCATCAGATTCTTTAAACTTAACATGCATAGATTCTACAATTGTAAGAGATGATTTATTGAACACTCTATAAGCTTTGCTAGTATTAGAATAACTAACAAAAATTGCTTCAAAAGGCTTAGCATCAAATTTACCCCAGTTATCTTTGGTGTTCAAAATAAAACATTTGCATCTAAAAACTCTAAATACGAAACATTTGATTTTCTTGAATAATAGATTTCAAAAGAAGTTTTGGAAGAATTTTTACAATAATAAATTCTGTTCGATATATAGCATGCGGTGTTTACAGCCTCGGCCCATAAGTATTGAGGGAGCCCGTATTCACTAATCATAATCCTAACCATTTCTTGAAGAGTCCGATTCTTTCTTTCAACGACTCCATTTTGTTGTGGAGTTCTAGGACATGACAAACTCATGCTTAATTCCATATTCTTCGCAATAAGTAATAAAGGATTAATTGATGAACTCACCACCTCTATCACTTCTTATGCACAAAATTGAAAAACCTTTTTCATTTTCAACCCTTTTCGAAAAACATTAAAATGCGAAAAATCTTAATCTTTATGTTCCAAAAAGAAAATCCATGTAAAACGGGAAAAATCATCAACTAAAACATAAACATAGCGATTTTCATTTAAACTTTTAGTTTTAGTAGGACCAAACAAATCTATGTAGATCAATTTTAATGGCTTAGATGTCATGATATCCTTGATTGGTTTGAAAAAGGACTTGGTTTGTTTCCAAGTTGGCATGCATCACAAATGTGATCCTTCTCAAACTTCAAGTAAGGAATACCCTTCATTGATTCCTTAGAATTGATTTCTACAAAGATGGTCAAAAGATACACGGCCTAATCTTCTATGTCGTAACCACCATGAATGCTCATTAAAAGCGTTTAAACATTTAGTTTTGCAATTAGATTATACATATCAATAATATAAACATTATTTCACGAAATTCAGTGAGAATACAATCATTGATTTTACAATCAAAAATGTTACAAGAAGATGTTGGCCCAAAGGCCCATCACTCTAGCTTTGATGATGATCAACTCATGTAGTTATAGTACTAATGATCTTGTGTTTAATTAGTCTCAGATTTATGATCAAGATCTTAGTTGGTGTTTAGCTTCAACAAAGGATTTAAAGTCACGTTTTGGAGCTAGCACGGTTGATTCAAGAGCCTATGCATCAAGACCACATCAAGTACTCAAGAGGAGTCTATCTCTTTGGATCAAGTTTGGATCAAGTCAAGAAGGAGAAGAAGACTTCAAGTGAAGACTTCAAGAGAAGACTTGTGTCTAGGTTGTTTTTATAAGATTTTGTTTTTAAATAAAATGTAAAGGATAGAATAGTTGGTGGATTGCTCAAGTATACAATATACACTCACACACAAGATTTAGATGTGTTTTCATAAAAGAGTTTTTATTTTGAAAAAATACAAAAGATTTTTCATTTTGGAAAAATACCGTTTTGGTTTTTAGTATTCAAAGTTTACATGTCTTGAACCAAAAACTATTTTAGTGCTTACTGTCAAAAAAACATAGATATTTCATCATATATGTGTAGTGGATCATTTCTATACACTCTATGCTTTAAAAGTGTTTAAAATATCTTATTTTTGTATTTGGAGAAGTTTTGAAAAAATAAGTTTTGAAAAAAATCTATTTTGGAAAAATACAGATTTTGTTTTTAGCCAAAATTTCTACGTTACAAAAATAGTTCAAAATGTTTGTAACATGTCTTGATTTTACTCAAACATGTTTGTTTATCAAAGTATAATACTAAAAATTTTTGTAGAATTTTAGAGATTTTATGGGATTTTATTTAAGCTAAAAATACCAACTTTTAAATCCCTAAAAAGTGTCTTCTGGCTTCTACCGGTCGACCGGACCGGTCGACCGAGTTAGGAGTCGGTCGACCAACGTGCACAAACGTGCACGCCAGGTCTGGCTGGAGGGCCGGTCGACCGACCCGGTCGACCGCAAAAGAGCTTCTGCTCTCTGGAAAGCCCCGGTCGACCGGGCCGGTCGACTGGCAGAGAGTGTCTGCTCTCTGTTCCAGGCCACGGTCGACCGGGCCGGTCGACCTAGGCTCCAACAGTCAGATTTTTGACCGTTGGTGGTCGACCGGGCTGGTCGACCGACAGCCGTCTGGGCTGTAAATTTGCCCCAACGGCTAGTTCTTCTTGCCTATAAAAGGGGGGCTTATATGGACTGTTTTGAACAAGATTTTAAGTGGGGTTTTGCATCAGTTTTTCCTACTCTTTTAAGAGGTTTCTCCACTTGTTTAAGAGCCAAATACTTCCATTCAAAAGGAGAGTTTATCAAGAGTTCTCAAAAGTGTTTTCTTGTGTTTCCACCACAACTTCCATCTTTATTTTTCTCACAAAGACTTGAGCTATCCATTGCTATATCTACCTATAGGAGTGTTATTGTGAGAGTAATTTAGGTGATCAAAGTGTTGTGCTCACCAAAGTTCTCATTCTTATTTTTGAGGAGGCGGACTTGCGGGTTCGCGTTGTTTCGGGTTCTAGTAAGAACTCGGTGTTTGAGGTGCGGCCTCGGCAAGCTAGTGGGCTTGCGGTGTGTTGTTCTTGCGGGAATAAGAGAGGGACTAGAGAGTCCAAAGAGTTTGTAGGTGCTGCGGCACCAAGTGATCCGGTGGGATCGATTTTAGAGGAAATCCTTCATAGTGTTGAAGGCGGGGACGTAGAGCAAGTGTGCTCGAATCTCGAAACAAATCTCCCGTGTTTGCGATTGCTCTCTCTATCTCTTACTTGTCTTTATATCTTGCATGCTAATATTGTCTTTATCTTTATATGCTTGATATATTGTGTGCCTATTGTCATATGCTTGGGGATTGTTTGCTAACACTTGTATTCGACCAAGAGAGCCAACGCCGCACCTCAACTCTTATTTAAAGGAATCTTGAGGAGTTAGTCCAGAGCCCGTCACGGGGAACTCGGCTACACTGTTATGTTATACTTGGTATTTAGTTTAAGAAGTTTTAGTTTCTATAAGTAGTTTTAATTCCGCATTAATTGACTATTAGATTAGCTTGTCACCTATTCACCCCCCTTCTAGGTGATCACAATTGGTATCAGAGCCACGTGCTCTTGATTTGGGTCTAACAACCTAGAGTTAAAGATCATCATTTTATAACTAATCACAATATTTGTACACACACTATGGATTTCATGTCACCTCCCACCTTTGACATTCTTAACATCCACACTTGAAAGATTAAGATGTCCTTATACCTCAAAGCCCTAGGTATTCATGTTTGTTTTGCCACTACTAGAGATTCTTATTGTTTAAATGGCAAAAATATTGAGGCTAATGCAAAAGCCATCCATATTTTGAAGAGTACCCTAAATGATGATTATTTATCTAGGGTTGCTAATCTTGATTCGGCTTTTGTAGTTTGGAACACCATCATCTCCCTTGGCGAACAAGAACAATACTATGCGGGGAGCGACTCGGATGTTGGAAGTGATGCTTCCAATGTATGCTACATGGTCCAAGGGGATAACTCCCTTAAGGTAAACACTAAATCTGAGCTAGAAGAGAATGTTGATATGTCCTATAATGAACTTGCTTCTTTTGTCAACAACTTCTAGAAAAATATGACATGCTTAAAAAGGATAACAAGAAAATGAAAAATAAAATTGATTACATGTTAAAAGAAAAAGATTCTTTCAAACTAGATTTGAAAATGTTTTAAAAGAAAATAAGTCTTTTAAAAATAAAATTGCATGCTTTGAAAAAGATAACGAGTTTTTAAAAAATGAGAATATTTTCTTGCTTTTTAAATTAAATAACATGTGTGAAGGAAATAATACTTTAAAAAATAAAATTGTTTTGGTGGAAAAATAAAAGGAAATTGCTTTGCATGAAAACACCTCTTTGAAAAGAAAAATGGTTGAAAAAGAAAAAGTTGATGTTTCTAAAAAGAAAAAGAAAAATAATTCTCATTCTCACCATGCTTTACATGCCACTATTAATCAAAATGAGATTAAATTTTTGAAAAATAAAATAGATTGTTTGAGCTCAACTTTGAGCAAATGTGCTTTTAATCATTCTAGATTGGAGTCTTTGTTTTCAAAGAAATAAGCTCCACATGTTCATGCACATCACCCACATCATGCATATGCACACTTTGCACGTCATGATCACACTCATACACATATGCATCCTAGAGTGTACAAGTGTACACATTGTGACCGCAAAGGCTATTTAGCAAGATTTTGTTATGATAGAATAAATTCTTCAAATTTTGCTAACAAAAAGGTTTGGGTTCCTAACAATGCTAACCCTCATGGACCCAAAGAAAATGCGTACCAAAGTCCCCACCTTTTGTATTTGATGTAGGTGCGGCCTCTCACTCAACGTGAGAGATTTGGTGCCTTGGTGGTGGATGCACATGGACTTGATGGACATATATTTGATGCACTGCTATTAAAGAGGTTTGGTGGGACAACCACCATGTTTTGGAGAGTTAGAGCATAGATTTTTGGTTTGGTAACTATCTCTAAACTCCTATTTTATTTACATGCTTTTTCATATATGATATTTTTAGCATGTTCATGTTTTATTTGTTTTGTCCTTCATGAGGTATATAACTTGTTTAAATGTAGTTTTTTCAAAACTTGTGTATATACATGTACAAGTTGTGAGCAACATTTGATTCATATACATTTGCACTTCATTGTTCATTTGTACTCACTATATGTACATGTATAACCTAGTTTTGATGATTTTCTCATTTACACTTGTTTTGTCTATTTTCATGTTTTGCTTCATGTAAATGCAATTTTATTCAAATCTAATAAATATACATGTATACCCCTTGAGTCATTTGCCTTCATGCAATTTATATTATGGACTCTTTTAATGTTTAGGATATGTATGCATATTATTAGTTTTGGATAAAAACATACATATACCTAGAAGTTTGTTTTTAAAGATGAAAAATGAATTTTTAGGATTTTCATCTTTATATGAAAAATGAATTTTTATGATTTTCATACTTGTTTGATAAAATGATATTCATGTTTATTTTGAGCTTCATTGACTAATTTCATGAATATGCTATTCACATGTTGTTTGTGCACTCATACTTAATTTGTTTTCTCATGACTATATTTTCATGAGTCTTTATGAGCTTTATAGATCTTGAGTGACAACTCCTATGTATTTAGTATGTTTCATGATATACTTATGATTTGGTTTCATATTTTGAAGGATCTTTAGCTAGTTTTTTTTCAAAAATTATTTTAACTAGTTATTTATTCTTCATTTGGTAATGTTTTCACTATAAAAATATTTTCAAATGCCTATTTTTGAAAACCCCTACCAACCCTTTCATGAGCGGACGGATGGGAGAGCATGCCTTGTATACTTTATTGAAAAATCTTTATCTTGTGCATGAAAAGGGTGGGTTATTATGAGTTATATACTTGATTTACATCATATTTTCAATTGATATCTCAATTGATTTTTTTTGTATATACTCATATTTTCTATAATGTATGCTTCACATTTCAAATAATATCAATTTCTATTGGTATTTTCATTTTCATACATATATATGATTTGTTGGTGCTTGATAGTCAAGATATTTACTTGTTTAAAGTAAAAAGTATGTTTATGCAAAGCTTGATTCAAATCTTAATTTTCAATTGATTTCTCAATTGGTACTTTTTATATAAGCTTATGCATTATCTTCAATTAGTATTTTTTTTTACAATTGGTATTTTTTTTGATATCAAAATGTACAATATATTTCAATTGGTATCTATTAACTATTTATTTCAATTGGTATCCATGAAAATTTAAATTGACATCAAAATATAAAATATTTTCTTTCATTGGTATCAAAATTTTATTGTTATTTCAATTGGTAAAATGTTTTAATTACCATTAGAATTCGAAATTTGTATTGTTTAGTTACAATTGGATTCTTAAAATGTTTTAATATGTTTTAGCTCCAATTGGTATCTCAAAAATTTTGTTTATTTACAAAGGTATCTCAAAAATGTGTTTTATTACCTTGAGTAAATTTCAAAATTTGATTTAAGTGATTATAAAAAATTGGATCATTAAAAATGTTTTGATATATATTGCCTATATGCAAGGGGAGCTTAACATCTCTTCTACATATAGATTCATATTGAGTGTATCTTATATTAAGGAGCTTGACAACTCTTCTTTATGCGATACACGTGTGTATGGGGAGATTCACATCTCCTCTTATGCATTGCATATTATGTGTTATGTGAGTTAGGCTTGTCATCCCTTCTTCATGTAATGCATATATGTAGGAAAGTTAACTTAGCGTCTTCCTCTTCATGAATATATATCACATATATATTTTATTGATTGATTTGAGTTCACCCCTTTGTTGATTTTTTGTTTCTAACAAAGAGGGGGAGAACATTGTTTTATGTTTACTTTAACCCCTTTATTGATGATTGACAAAAAGGGGGAGAAGTATTTTAGTATATATTCATGTTTTCCTTGCTTTATACATTAAGGGGGAGAAAGATTTCATGTTTATGCATATTGTTTTGTCTTCCAAAAAGGAGAAAAGAATTTGATGAGTTTTATGCCTTATTGGCATGTTTATCTCCTTATATTTGCATACATGTTTGTTTAGATTCATGTGCTTCATTGCCATATATTATTGTTTATTGAAATGCATGAGTTAAGGGGGAGCTTCTTTGAAGCTTTATTTAATCCATGCATATATAACTCCATGAGTTTTGTCATCATCAAAAAAGGTGAGATTGTGGCCCAAAGGCCCATCACTCTAGTTTTGATGATGATCAACTCATATAGTTATAATACTAATGATCTTGTGTTTAATTAGTCTCAGATTTATAATCAAGATGTTAGTTGGTGTTTAGCTTCAACAAAGGATTTAAAGTCAAGTTTTGGAGCTAGCACGGTTTGATTCAAGAGCCTATGCATCAAGACCACATCAAGTACTCAAGAGGAGTCTAGCTCTTTGGATCAAGTTTGGACCAAGTTAAGAAGGAGAAGAAGACTTCAAGTGAAGACTTCAAGAGAAGACTTGTGTTTAGGTGTTGTTTATTAAAATTTTGTTTTTAGATAAATGTAAAGGATAGAATAGTTGGTGGATTGCTCAAGTATACCATATATACTCACACACAAGATTTAGATGTGTTTTCATAAAAGAGTTTTTATTTTGGAAAAATACAAAAGAGTTTTCATTTTGGAAAAATACCGTTTTGGTTTTTGGTATTCAAAGTTTACATGTCTTGAACCAAAACTATTTTAGCGCTTACTATCAAAAAAACATAAATATTTCATCATGTATGTGTAGTGGATCATTTCCATACACTCTATGCTTTAAAAGTGTTTAAAATATCTTATTTTTGTATTTAGAGAAGTTTTGGAAAAATAAGTTTTGGAAAACTCTATTTTGGAAAAATACAGATTTTTTTTAGCCAAAATTTCTAAGTTACAAAAATAGTTCAAAATATTTGTAACATGTCTTGATTTTACTCAAACATGTTTGTTTATCAAAGTATAATACTGAACTATTTTTGTAGAATTTTAGAGATTTTTATGGGATTTTATTTAAGCTAAAAATACCAACTTTTAAATCCCTAAAAAGTGTTTTCTGGCTTCTGCCGGCGACCGGACCGGTCGACCGAGCTAGGAGTCGTCGACCGAGTCGGTCGACCACGAGAGAGCTTCTGCTCTCTGGAAAGCCCCGGTCGACCGGCAGAGAGTGTCTGCTCTCTGTTCCAGGCCACGGTCGACCGAGGCTCTAACGGTCAGATTTCTGACCGTTGGCGGTCGACCAGGCCGGTCGACCGACAGCCACCTGGGCTGTAAATTTGCCCCAACGGCTAGTTTTTCTAGCCTATAAAAGGGGGCTTATATGGACTGTTTTGAACAAGATTTTAAGTGGGTTTTTGCACCAGTTTTTTCAACTCTTTTAAGAGGTTACTCCACTTATTTAAGAGCCAAATACTTCCATTTAAAAG
Organism: Agave tequilana; assembly: GCA_038442645.1. Taxonomy (NCBI): domain Eukaryota; kingdom Viridiplantae; phylum Streptophyta; class Magnoliopsida; order Asparagales; family Asparagaceae; genus Agave; species Agave tequilana. The sequence goes on along the minus strand of JAVJIF010026958.1, from coordinate 47,221 downwards.
GAGAGTTTATCAAGAGTTTTCAAAAGTGCTTTCTTGTATTTTTCACCATAACTTCCATCCTTATTTTTCTCACAAACACTTGAGCTATCCATTGCTATATCTACCTATAGGAGTGTTATTGTGAGAGTAATTTTAGGTGATCAAAGTGTTGTGATAACTAAAGTTCTCATTCTTATTTTTGAGGAGGCGGACTTGTGGGTTCGCGTTATTTCGGGTTCTAGTGAGAACTCGGTGTTTGAGGTGTGGCCTCGGCAAGCTAGTGGGCTTGCGGTGTGTTGTTCTTGCGGGAACAAGAGAGGGACTAGAGAGTCCAAAGAGCTTGTAGGTGTTGCGGCACCAAGTGATCAGGTGGGATCGATTTTAGTGGAAATCCTTCATAGTGTTGAAGGCGGAGACGTAGAGCAAGTGTGCTCGAACCTCGAAACAAATCTCCCGTGTTTGCGATTGCTCTCTCTATCTCTTATTTGTCTTTATATCTTGCATGCTAATATTGTCTTTATCTTTATATGCTTGATATATTGTGTGCCTATTGTCATATGCTTGGGGATTATTTGCTAACACTTGTATTCAACCAAGAGAGCCAACGTAGCACCTCAACTCTTATTTAGAGGAATCTTGAGGAGTTAGTCCAGAGCCCTTAACGGGGAATCCGGCTACACTGTTGTGTTATACTTGGTGTTTAGTTTAAGAAGTTTTAGTTTGCATAAATAGTTTTAATATCGCATTAATTGACCATTAGATTAGCTAGTCACCTATTCACCCCCTTCTAGTTGATTACAGAAGATTCATCAAAAATAACTTTGAAACCACGATCACACAGTTGACTAATACTAAGTAGATTATGTGTAGCACCCCATTCCTGAGATACGTACCCAGATACGTGTCCCAATTTTTTTGACCGTATTATTTTGATTTCTTCCAGTATTTATTTTTGAGCTGTGATTGCTTATGTTATTTGGTATCGGATCTGAATTCTCAGTGTTAGAGCCAACACAGCACCCGATTTGGCCTTTTTGATAGTCTGATTTGACCGATTTCAGTTTCAAACACTATTTTCTAATATTTTAGGTTTTTCATGATGTTTTAGAACTTTTCAGAACTATTTTGCAAAATCTTCAAAACCGGTGTCGATCGGCATCGCTGACCAATTCCCGAGTTTTTAATTTTCAAACGGAGTTGAGTTTTCAGAAACGCCTTTCACATTACTTCTTAGAATTTCATTTTCTATCTAAATATATTTTTTGGGATCTTTCAGAATTTATCAAAATTTGACCGATTCTGATGTCGACCGGTACCGCCAGAAGATTCCAGAATTTTAATTTGAAAACTAAATTAAATTTCTTGAATTTGATTTCATTGAGCATCTTAAAATAATATTTTCTATTTTTGAGAATTTTTCGGGACGTTTCTGAAACAGTCAAATTTTACCCTATTAAAATAATAATATTATTTACCGTTCTTTTCTTTTCTTATTTTTTCCTTCTCCACTCCTCTACTTTATACTCTTAGGTTATCCTATTAATTTAAATATTTAATAATGCATTTAATTATTAATTTTTCTTATTTTCTTACTTTTCCTTTTTCCTTTCCTTTCTTTTCTTTCTTTTTCTTCTTTTCTTTTCTCTTTCCTTCTCCCCATCCCCTGCAAGCACCCCCTCCCATTCCCTGCGCCTGCGGCAGTAGCAACTCTAGTAGCAGCAGCAAGTGGGGGGCCATTCCTCACCCATACTCTCCCTCTCCTTCTCCCTTCTTTTAATTCCTTCTTTCCTTCCTTTCTCCTTCTCCATCTTCCTCTTCACTTCAATTTTCCCACCAACACCTTCACCCAACCGTCGCTTCCACCACATGAGCTGCAACCACTGCCGCCCCTAGCCGCAGGCACCACACCCCCCTACCCCCTCACTTCCTTTCTCCACTCCCATTATCCCTAAATACCTCTCCTCCTTCTTCAATTTCATAAACCCATCACCAAAATTTCATCTTCTTCTCCAAAATTCTCCACCAAACCACCTCCTCCTCCACTTCTAACCCCCCAATCATCATCTCCTCCTCCTCCTCCAACTCCTTGCAACCTCCAACAACCACCACACCCACCATCTACCACCACCACCACCACCACCAAATACAACAACACCAACAACAACAACTACAACCACCCCCCTCCCCGGGCCCTAAGCCACCGCCCCCTCCTCGCCGGCCGACCTCCGGCGGCGGCGACGCCGCCCAGGCCGCCGGCCAAGCCCCCATTCCCCTTCCTTTCTTTCTTTCCTTCCTTCTTTCTTTCTTTCTTCTTTTAGTTCTTTCCTTCTTCTTTCCAAATTTACCCCTCCTTAATCCCCTAAATTACTTCTCCATAATTTCCATCATACCCCTCTCCTTTATTTCTTTATTTCTTTCTTTCCCTTTTTCCACTTTTTCTTTTTCTTTTTTTTAAACAATTTCAACAAATACTCTCTTTCTCTCTCTAACTAATTCTCTCTCTCCTCCCTTTTTCTCTAATATATATTTATATATATATAATTGTATAATTATATGTATTTATGATATATAAATTAGTAGCATGCTCGCACGTGTTAGCGGACATCCCGAAGTTTACTCGGTATTTCATTCCGGTGATAGGCGAGTACATTTCTTGTGTTATTTCATGCTTTATTACCATCGTTACATGCCTAATAATTATTATCTTGCCTTTTAATACATGATGTCTCATTATGCGAGTTGATATATGATATGCGAGTACTTTTTATGTTGCTACATACTTTGCTATCATCGTTACATGCCTAATATTGCTACTGTGGCTTTTATTACATGATACATCGCTATATGAGTTAATATATGATGTTGGCACTGATATGTTTACACTTGACACATGATATCTTACACTGACACTTGATATGTTATACTTGACACATGATATCTGACACCGACACTTGACATGTTATACTTGAACCGTGATATCTGACACCGACACTTGACATGTTATACTTAACAGAAGATATCTGACACTGGCACAGGACATGTTACCACTTGACAGCTGATACCTGATACCTGATATATGACACTTGATAATTGACATGCTATCACTCACTGGACATATGCTATCACCTGGCACTATCACACTTGACCTGATATTGTGATACTGATTGTATACTATTATACCAGACTCTTGCATTATATTGCATATACATGATTATCACTTTTACAGGAACTTAGCATGATTATTATACTGTTATCGGACCTCTGGTACCCTGAACTCTTGTGCTCCTGAACTCCTGTATTCCTGAACCCCTGTAACATGGAGATTTATAATATTATGCTCCTAATATTATACTCCTATTGACCCCCATAATTGGATAATCATGGATATTGGATTACTGTATACACTTGTTGACATTATCACTGGACAATATATATAATAAAGTACTTAACTTATACTGGGGTGGGGGAAACTGATGGATAGCTGTATGATGTCATATTTATAATGGTGATATTTCGGAAGTGTCATGTGGGGCGCGTAATGATAAGTCCCCAGAAGCAGTAGCCTGTACTCTTGAGCCTAGTCCCGGGCAGAGACGGAACCCACTATAAATATGAGCCATCAGATTTATCAGTTTTCAAATAATAACTCTTCTTATTCATAAGTGGATGTATGTATGCCGGTAGCACATACAAAAGCATATGGATCAGATAAATAACATAAAACAACCAAACAGTAATAATATTAGGAACGTGTGATATTTGGTCTCTCCTTTGTTCGGGTCCTGATACTCACATATCAGATCTGAGTAAGTTCTACTAGAGTGTGAACTCTAGTATGGACTATCAGTGATATGAGGCGCTAGTAGAGAGGTGATTGAAATATCAAACGGTACTGATTATTATTATTGAATAACTTAAAATACGACACCTTTAAATTCTCTAGTTATAGTGCTATGCCCTGAGTTGACACCTGCTTTATGACATATGATGATTGCTCCAGGCACACTTTAGTTCTGTTACTCTTAGGGCAACTTAAGTTGTATGAACTCAGATGTTGGTGACATGAGATATGTGGTATATAGATGAGAGTTTCCTTATTTGGATTATCCCCTTGACATATCAATCTCGTGAATCCATAATCTGAGCTTATACAACTAGTTTTGTCCATACTTGTATTTATCGCATGTTTAATATATTTATCGCATGTTTATGTGTACCTATGCTCTTCATACTGTTTTCTATGCATATTTTTCGCTATTTACTCCATTTCAGATTTATTGTCGTTCCTTTAATTTCCTTTATGTTATTGGTTATTGCCTGTACCTGCATGCCTGGACCACATCACTTGATCATGTACACGTTTGCCTGATATGCGCGTCACTTGGCTTTACCATATGTACTCGTGGGTTACATATGACAACCCTGGATTCTCATGTCCAGATTCAGGAGCCTGGACCATGGTGGCCTTACTGTAGCTGATCAGAGTGCACAGCAGATCCTTCCGTGGCGATCAGAGGGTAGCAAAAGCTTGAACGTCATCGAAGCTCTTCCTCCCAGTTCTTTTTCTGATTGGCTCTCGGGGCCTCTCTTGCTGCTCGTGAGCACCTCAACTCTTATTATGTATATCTCTTCATGTATGGTATTCTTTTGTATTTCTGGTGATGTAATATTCCTATAATATTATTTCACTCTCTGTGACAACTGTGTACTTATCTATTTCTATTGGAATATATATTACCACTGTACTTTCGCACTCTGATTCTTGCCGGTACTGATGTTTAGCGATATACGTGAGGGTATTTTTGCCCTGCGTATATACGTCGCAGTGACGTCTTCGTACCCGCGGGATCGGGTTATCACATTATGTTTAAGACCATCAACTAAAATAACATTTTCAATTAAGGGAGATGTTCCAATCTTGATGTTACCTGTACCGATGATGTTGCCCCAAAGGTGATGATGCCACCTTCAACATACCTTGATAGGGTTACAAAATTGTTGATGTCCCATGTCATGCGCCCCGAGCAACCATTATCAAGGTACCACCGCTCCCTACATCTTGGAGCGTTGGTGTGTACCTATATCAAACAATGAAGTTGTTGACTTTGGTACCCATATTTTCTTGGGTCCTATTACGTTAGTTCTTCGAACCCAAACATGATTATTAGTACCACTTATACGATCATAATAAAATTTAGCTAGATGATCATTTCGGCCACAATAAGTACATTTATAAAATCTCCCATACTTGAAAGTATGATGTGCATGATGAACATGTGATTTATGAGCATGGTGAAAATGTGGTGTATGAACATGCTTGGTGTGTGTGTGAGCATATGTAGTATGAATGTTTTTCTTTGAAGAATTTTTATTTGAAAACATGTCTTCTAATTTAGATTTGTTAAACTCACATTTCTTTAAAACATTTCTCAAATTGTTGATTTTAGTTTTTAAGATAGAAATTTTATTCTCATCAATCTTGGGAAACTTAGCTTTACATGAAACCTTGAATGCATCAAACTCCCTTTGTGTTGATAAAAGAGTGGAAGATAAATCATCATTTTCTTTGGAAAGAATAATAATTTTGTTTTGAAAAACTTCATTTTTCTTTTTCATTGTTTGACAATTTTTCTTTAAAGAATCATAATTATCTGAAAGTTCTATAAAAGCATTTAATAAATCATCTTGAGTTACTCTACTATCATCAAAAGATGGTTCAGAATTTACCTTGGGTGTGTTTGCCATAAAACACACGTTTGCAGTGTCTATCTCCTCTTCGGATTCACTTTCTGAATCCCAAGTGGCTTTGAGAGCTTTTTTCATAAATGGCTTCTTTTGCTTGATAGAAGATGATATCTTGTTTCTGAAATCTGGATATTCGGCCATGATATATCGAGGTTTCTGACAGTTGAAGCAAATGATTTTCTTTTCCTCCTTTCCTTGTCGTCGTCTCCTATGGTTGTATTTTTCTTGTTGTATGCTCTTATTACATTTCTTACGAGGAGAGATAGCTCTTCATCTTCTTCTTCTTCATTTTCATCGTCGGAGATGGCGGGAGAAGACTTGAAAGCGATAATCTTCTTCTTTTGTGACGCCATTTCTTCTCTTGCTGTTTTCTCTATCTCATGGGTCTTAAGGTTGCCGATAAGACCAATGAGCTCTATCTCATCTTTATCATTCAACTCCTTCAATGTGGTAGCTTTGACTTCCTAAGACGGTGGAAGTGCGCGAATGACCTTTCGGACCTTTTGATCATTGCTGATTTCATCACCTAGAGAAGCAAGACCATTAGTTATTTTAGTAAACTTTATAATCATGTCATCAATAAACTCGTTTTCATACATTTTAAAGTTTTCATATTGGGAACGCAAGAGATCAATTTAACTCTCTTGGCTTGTGATGTTCCCTCATGAGTAACCAATAAGTGTTGCCAAATCTCATAGGTAGATTTGCAATGAATGACCCTTGTCATGTCATCCTCATTCAATGCTAAAAGCAAGGTATTTTGAGCCTTTGAATTAGCCTCATATTCCGTGGAGGTAAGATCAGACCAAGTGTCCTCCTCACCGGTTGTAGGCTGTCTTAAAATCACTAAAAGACAAGCCATTAAAAAGTAGAGTTTCAAGTTCTAGACGCGAAGGCTCAACACCCGCGTCTCGGCACCAAGGCGCGAGGGTCCAAAACCCGCGTCTCAACCTCAAGGCGCGTGGGCTCAACACCCGCGTCTCAAACTCAAGGCGCGTGGGCTCAACACCCGCGTCTCAGCACCAAGGCGCGAGGGTCCAAAACCCGCGTTTCAAACTCAAGGCGCGTGGGCTCAACACCCGCGTCTCAACATCAAGGCGCGTGGGCTCAACACCCGCGTCTCAAACTCAAGGCGCGTGGGCTCAACACCCGCGTCTCAACATCAAGGCGCGTGGGCTCAACACCCGCGTCTCAAACTCAAGGCGCGTGGGCTCAACACCCGCGTCTCAGCACCAAGGCGCGAGGGTCCAAGGCCCGCGTCTCGGTTATAACCGCCCTGGTTATGGGGCCAGTCACCGCCCACATAGCGGGGAAGTTAGCCCCTCATTGTGGAGCACTTTTAGGGGGCACGTTCACCCCTGGAGCCTCTATAAATAGCCCTGCCGCTATGAGGAAAAAAAAAAGAGGAGAGATCAGAGATAGACAACAGACTACACCCAGGCAGACAGAGAGAGAAGCAAGAGAGAGCTCAACTCTTCAACAAGCTCGCTGCATACGAGTTGCCCCTTTGCCTACCTTCTCTTTGAGAGTTTTGGTAGACAGAGCTGTGTTACTCCTTCTACCAGCCAAAGAGAAGATCCCTGACGATCCCGACGGTCATCCGGTCAACGAAGAACAAGATTCACTCTCCACCGTCACTTGAAGAACCCAGCTTTAAACAAAGGGAGGATTCAAGATTCAACATCCTCCCTCCCTTGTAACTGGAAGGAAAACAGTTTTGTTGTAATTTTTCATCTGATTCAAGGAAATTTTACAGCGAACATCTTTATTTCTTTTTCCGGCGCGTACAAGAGATGGCGACTCCGCTGGGGACTACATTTGTTACTGATGAGCAAATCGTGGCGCAAGATGACGTCCTTCGTAAGGGAAAGATGGTCGAATCGCTTGTTGTCGAGTTCGACCAGGCGAAATACGAAGAGTTTCTCTCTGCTGGCTCCAAGAGCCCAAAGACCCGCGTTTGCCGCAGGGTCTCGACGGGGAATGGCCCCGAAGCCCGATCTGAGGTTCTCTCGGGCACTGCTGCTGCCAACTGTGCCAAGCAAGATACACGCGCCAACGCCTCTCAGAAGGCCCGCGTGATCTCAGGCACAACTGCCGCTGCGATCAACCGCGCAGCACGGAACACCCGCGTCAGCGTCTCTCGGGAGACCCGCGTGGTCAAAATCTCTGGTGTCCAGCATCAGGTCGTCGTTGGTCACTCTCCACCTCCACGACGCAACCGAAATGCTGAGCGTCGACAGAGGAGACGTGCGCGTCAGCTACAAGTTGGAACCTCTGGTTGTCCGACTGAGGCTGGACGCGACGTACAATCTGGCGCCTTGCCCGCGCCACGTTCAACACGTGAAGTCCGCATTTGGCGGCCCAAACGCGAGACTCCTCAAGCTAGGTCCTCTGAAGACCAATTCACCAAACGCCAAGGTGAAGCCTCTGCGCCTCGTCCAGCGCGAGAGGCACGCCCCCATAGGCATGGGGCCCAGCAGCCCATCCTCTCTCAAACGTTTCTGCCCCGACACACCAAGCAGCAACGCGAGAATCGCGTCTCATCTCAAAAGAGACGCCAGACGCACGTTATACAGCCACGACGCGAGAACCACGTCCCTGAAGCCCGCGTCCATGCTGTACAGCATATGGATGCCTCCCGTCTTCGGCGTTGCGAGGTTAATCTCTTCGATCCCCCTCCCGTGGATCTGAGGGATTACTTGATGAAGAAAAGAAGTGCCAATCAGGTCACTTCATCATGTTGCTGCCAACGGCTCATCTCTATGCTCTCCGAGTGCCGTTGTGGTTCAGGTGTGCACCAGCAGTCTTTAGTTAGACAGCTGACCCTGATTCCCCCGTCAGCCAAAAGAAGGCGCTCCCACAGAAGGAGAACCTTCTCTGACATTAAGTACCCAGAGCTCACTGCGAATATGACGAGCAGGAGTAAGGGAAAATAACCTGCAGTCAGCTCGGATGAGTCTGACTCTGAACCGGAAGGGGTGTATCAATACACTCGCACCCGGACTGGGGCCATTCCCCCGATTGATTATAATGCCTTAGCCCATGGCATTAAAGTGAATGATTCTCACTCCGCCGTAGCGGAATCACGGGCTTCAAACTCTTCCGTTGAGAAGGAGGCCTCCGCCTACATGATAGGCATTCCTGAGGAAACGGCTAGACGTTTAGAACAAATCCAGAAGGCACAAATGGATATGATTCTTTCTCAGCAGGAATCTATCGACTCCCTCAAGCAGATGCTTGCAAAGTTGCTCGAAGACAGGAGGAAATCTCCTCCTAAAATGACGAAGGGCAAAGGGAAAAAGGGAGAAAGCTCATCTTTCGAACCTTCTGAGGAGAGGCCGCGATCTACTTCTAGTTCGTTTAAATCCTCGTCGCAAGTAAAGGGCGACCAAGACCAGGGAAAGGCTCATGCTAAAAGAATGAGTCAATTGGAGCAACGCCTCGAGGCCCTTACCAACCGTAAAGGCCTCCAAGAAGCTGGAGTGGTCCGGCCCTATCCTGCTGAATGGGACTTGGTTCCATACCCGTCCAAGTTCAAGGCTCCAACCCTTCAAGCATTCGATGGGAAAGGGTCACCCAACCAACACATATACTACTTTAAATCCCAAACAGGGAATGTAGTAGACAATGATGCCATCTTGGCACGACTGTTCATTGGCACCCTGAAAGGGCTCGCCTTTGAATGGTTTATGAAACTCCCGGAGGGCTCCATCAAGAACTGGGGCGATTTGGAGAAGCTATTCCTAACGCGCTTCTTCGAAGACGACTCGGAAGTCACGATGCCCACCCTTTTGGCTACCAAACAGCGAAAGGGAGAGTCCGTCAAATCTTTCGTGGAAAGATTTCGGAATGTGGCACTCCGATGTCCGAGCGGCATGACCCAGGTCACCTTGGTGGAAACATGCCGCCACAATCTCCAAACCTCACTCCTTGCTCAAATAGGAGTTGCTGAAAGCCGAACCTGGAAGCAGCTGGTCCAACAAGGAGAACAGGCTGAGGAGATTGTCGCCCGCGTCAGGGCAGAAGAAGGGAAGCCACGACCAGAGAGGTCAACCAGGCGTGCGCCAGACACATCCCTCCAGACAAAGCGGAAGGATAATTTGGCAACGGAGACCAAATCTCCCGCCAAACCTCAACCGGTCAAGGTGAGTGGCTCTTCGAGCCAGCCACGCGCCAACAAGCAGTATTCTTTCAAGGAGGAACATGTCGATTCGCTCTTTAAGCTACTCAACAAGAGCAATAGACTGAAGCTCCCTGAAGCCAGGCGCCCTGGAGAAGTCGGTAAAACCGACAATCCCAATTACTGCTTATACCACAGAATATTGGGACACCCCACCAAAAGCTGCTACGTCTTCAAGGACATCCTTCAGGCCCTGATTGACGCGGAGGTATTAAAACTCCGACCAGAGCAGAAGAAGGTGACAGCTAACATGACGTCAGTTCTCCAGTTCGGAAGACAACCCCCAACGCCTTCGGGGGTGGTCCCTGTTCCGAAAGGAGAGCTAAGAGTGGTCAACACGGATCCTCACCAGCAACAAGAGAAGGGCCTAGTACCCGTTCCTACGCCTCGAGGGGAAATCATGTGGGTCCACCCTGACCTTGTTGACGCCCAGCAATGGACTACTGTAACTAATAAGAAGTCCAAGGGCAAGGCAAAGGCGTCATCCTGCAATGTGGTGTGTGCCTCTTCTCAAGAAACGGATACCGATATTCCTTCGCTAACCGACTCGAAAGAGGAGACAATAGTTCTGGCCGTAGAACCCGGTCGGCTAGTGGCAGAAACCCGCTCAAGACAGCCCTACTTGAAGCAGTATGGCGAAACGGCGGCAACCCCTCCACAACCAGCTGCAGAGCCAACCAAGCCCTCCACAAAACAACCAGTGGAGAAACAGAAGGAGATTCGATTTTCTCGAGCCCTTCAAAAGGGCATCGCGGAAGGATCTACGGCGCCTTACCGCTTTGATGTCCTGGATCAATTGGCCAACATCTCGGCACGGATTACCTTGTATGAGCTTCTTAGGCTGTCAAAGTCAACCAGAGAAGCTCTACAAGAGGCTCTGGCAAACGCTGAGGTCTTCATGACCCAGGTGCCAAAGGAGGAAGATGTAGAGAATTGTCTCCACACCTCCCAGAATGCCCCCTGCATCACCTTCACGGCAGAGGATATGCAGGTTAAAGGGAAGCATGATCGACCCCTGTACTTCACAGAGTATATTGGATCATCTGAAGTGAACCGCATTCAGGTAGATCCAGGGTCCGCGTTGAGCATCATGCCTCGCCGGGTCATGCAACATCTGGGCATTCCTACTCATCGTTTGAGCCCTACCCAGACAACTATCTATGGGTTCAATGCCAACAGGACCCGTCCGATGGGGAAGATTAAGCTCAAATGCCAGATTGGAAGTTTAAAGTCGGAAGTGACATGCTACATCATTGATGCCGACACTTCCTACAACCTATTGCTGGGATGGCCGTGGATTCACCGCAACTCCATCGTTCCCTCTACTCTCCATTAAGTCATAAAATACATTGACGAGAATGGAAAGGTGCAGACGTTGATTGCCGAAAGGCATCCATTCAAAGGGGCCGAGAATTATTTCACAGACTCCTTACTGTATCAAGATCCCGGGGAGACGGATGAAGTCCCACAACCGGAAGAACCAGACTCTGGCAATGAAGCCGATACTGAGCTGGAGGAAGATGAGTGTGTGTGGGAGCTAGATCCACCTGTAAAGAGCATTGATAAGCTCGATGTTGATAATACCACCGACGATGTAGGCGGTTGGTACATTAATGAAGAATTAGATTTAGCGTATTTTTCTGTGTTTGCTTCTGATTCAATACCGTCAGATACTAGCACTGATGTAGATGATGACCTCTGGTCGGCAATGGATGCTTTGACATCATTGCATGTACCAGTAAAATCATCCTTCGGGACATACCAAGATAATGGTAATGCGCAAGAATCTATATTTATGGTTCCAGCCAGACGGAAAGGCCAAAAACCAATTCTTTTTGGGCGAATCTCGTCTGAACCAACGCCCCGCGAAGAATCGGAAGGCGAGGAGGAATCCCCTCAGTTCGGTCATTATGAACCAAAAGCGCTCAAAATGATGAAGTGCATGGGGTACGATCTAACCAACAGACCCGGGTTGAACTTCGGCCAAGGAAGGAGAACGCTACTTCGATCCTTTGTGCCGAAAGGGAAAGCCCCCGATTATTATCATCGGACGCGCCGGGGGTTGGGCTATGTATCGACTCCGATCCCATCAGCCTCTGATTCTGGAGGGCCATCAGGTCATAATTACTCTTCAGGCACGTCATCGTGGGAGTCGGATGTCAGTGTCGGCAACATCTTCAGAGAACTTTCAGTGAACATGGTTTCAACAAGCCACCTGGAAGACAGAGATGAAGAAATGATCCAATCTGATACAGATCCTTGGATCAAACATTTAAATACTCTTTGGGATACCCGCTTTGAACAGCGCGAGCCACCCACAGAAGACAAGGTTGTTCAAGTCAATCTAGGAGAAGAGGCCAATCCTAAGCCCATCTTCATAAGTGACGGCCTGTCACCTTCGGAGAAAAAGGATCTAATATCTCTTGTACAAGAGTATATAGACGTCTTCGCCTGGAATTATGAGGACATGCCTGGACTTGATCCTCAAGTGGCTATGCACCGCCTCAACATCAATCCGGACGCAAAACCTGTCAAACAGCAGCAGCGACGGTTCCGTCCAGAGATAATGGAGGCAATTCAATCAGAAGTCAGAAAACTTATTGATTCTGGCTTCATCAGGGAAGAACAACATCCCGACTGGGTAGCCAACATTGTCCCAGTTGCCAAGAAGAACAAGAAGATCCGGATCTGCATCGACTTCCGTGATCTAAACGAGGCTTGCCCCAAAGATGAATTCCCACTGCCTATCACAGATGTCATGATTGACAATACTTGTGGATTCGAACGAATGTCCTTCATGGATGGATTCTCAGGATACAATCAAATTAAAATGTATCCTGACGACGAAAAGCACACCTCCTTCAGGATACCATTGGGGGTCTACTGCTATACCGTCATGCCCTTCGGACTGAAGAATGCGGGGGCAACATATCAAAGGGTTATGAACGCCATTTTCCAGCGGCAAATACGTAAAATGGTGGAATGTTATGTTGATGATATTGCAGTGAAAAGTCGTGCTAAGGGTGATCACATAGCTGACCTGAAGGTGGTTTTTGACATCATGCGAGCTCATCAGTTGAAGATGAACCAACCAAATCCTTCTTGGGGGTGGCTAGTGGCAAATTCCTAGGATTTGTTGTAACCTCCACGGGAATTCATCTAGACCCGGAAAAGGTTCGCGCTATCCAGGAGATGCAACCTCTGAGAAATCTCAAGGAACTCAGGGGATTGCAAGGACGATTTGCGTACATCCGTAGGTTCATCTCAAACCTCTCCGGAAGATGCCAACCCTTCACTAAGCTAATGAAGAAGGGTGTCTCGTTCATTTGGGACGACGCTTGTCAACAAGCATTTGAGGAAATCAAGCAATACCTCACCCAACCACCAGTCCTTGCAGCTCCGATATCCGGAAAACCTTTCCTGGTATACGTCCGGGCAATGGATCATTCTTTGGGAGCTCTACTAGCTCAGTATAATGACCATGGATGTGAGCAAGCGATCTACTATCTGAGTAGAACAATGATCGGAGCCAAACATCGGTACAACCCGATCGAGAAGGAATGTTTGGCACTGGTGTTCACCATTCAGAAAATGCGACACTACCTGGCGGGCCAAACCATAAATGTCGTATCAAAAGTCAACCCCTTGAGGTTACTCATGACAAAACCTTCATCGCTAAATGGCCGACTGGCAAAATGGGCTATATTGTTATCTCAATATGAAATGCACATTTTACCATAGAAGGCCATTAAAGGACAAGCGGTGGCGGATTTTCTGGCTGAGCATCCAGATCCGAGGGCAACCAAACTTTACGTCGATCTCCCAGATGAGGTCGCTGAAGCCTGCCTAACTCAGACATCGTTCGAAAGTCAAGTGTGGCAACTCTTCTTTGACGGTGCATCCAGAACAAGCCCAAAAGGACACATTGTAGCGGGAGTAGGAGTAGTACTCGTCTCGCCATAGAACTATGTGATTCCTCGAGCTGTCTCGCTAACTGAGCCTTGCTCCAACAATGTAGCAGAATACAATGCTCTTTTGATTGGGATGCAGCTCGCCGATGAGATTGGAATTAAAAATCTCGAGGCATACGGTGACTCCAAACTCATTGTTAGCTAAGTTCGCGGGGAGTACGAAGTCAGACATGAGGACCTAGTACCCTACTACAACGCAACTATCCACATGGCCGAGAGGTTCACAAACTTCTATATCGATCATGTACCGCGCAGGCAAAATGCGCATGCAGATGCACTGGCGTCCCTCGCGGCCTCCTTAGCTCTTTCAGCTGGAGCAATGGAGAAGGTATTCGTCTACAGCCACGACCTGTATTGCCCGAGAACTGCCCTCAAAGACTATCAGGAGTCAAAAGGAGAGTATCAAGGCAAAGAAGCGCTGGAATTGTCAACCGGGCCAGAGCTTAAAGACTGGCGATTCCCCTATATCGACTATGTCTTGTATGGCATCCTGCCTGAGGACGCCAAGGAAGCGGCTGCCATTCGAAGGAAAGCCCCTAAATTTTACTACAATGCGATTACACGAACATTGTATCGTCGATCGCATGACGGGGTCTAACTCCGGTGCCTCTCACCAAAGGAGGCCCAAGAGGTATTGAAAGAAGCCCACGATGGTATGTGTGGAGCCCATCAACCTGGCTCAAAACTGGCACATCGACTCCAAAGATTGGGCTACTACTGGCCCAAAATGATTGCCGATGCCATCACTTATGCCAAAAGATGTCACGCCTGCTAAGTGCACGGCGACTTCATCCATCAAGCACCAGAGTACCTCCATTCTACGACCTCTACCTGGCCATTTGAAATGTGGGGGATGGATGTAGTTGGCCCTATCAGCCCACCATCATCAAAAGGACATCGGTTTATTTTGGCAATAACCGATTACTTCTCCAAATGGGCTGAGGCCGTTCCTTTGAAGGAGGTGAAGTCATCTGATGTGATCAAGTTCGTGAAACATCACGTCATTTACCATTTTGGGGTACCTCAACGAATTGTCCATGACAATGGACCCCAGTTCATCAGCCAGGCTTTCCAGAGATTCTGTGCTAAGTTCAGAATTCAGAGTGTGTCCTCAACGGCATACTATCCTGCCTCTAATGGTCTCACAGAAGCTTTTAACAAGACCATTGGCAAGCTCCTCAAGAAATTCGTCTCGAAAAGTCAACGTGACTGGGACGACAAGTTAGGTGAATGCTTATGGGCTTATCGCACAACTGTGCGAACCCCGACTAAAGCCACGCCATTGTCTTTGGTATACGGGTGTGAAGCCGTGCTTCCACTCGAAATCCAAATTCCATCTCTACGCGTTGCCTTGACAATAGAGATGACAACAGAGGAGAAGCATCAACAGCGACTCCAAGAATTGGAAGCCTTAGACGATAGGCGTCTGCAGGCCCAACAGCAAATCGAGCTCTACCAGGCTCGAATTACCAGAGCCTTCAATAAGAAAGTTAAAGTGCGAACTTTCAAGAAAGGCGATCTTGTCTTAGCCTTCAGAAGACCCATGGTAATGACGCACAAGACAAAAAGAAAATTCCAACCCAAATAGGAAGGGCCATTTGTAGTAGAGTCAGTCTACTCAAATGGGTCATATCGTCTCATAACTTCAAATGGCGATACACTCATGATGCTGATCAATGGCAGATTCTTGAAGAAATACTATCCCTAGATAGTGTTCTTCCTCAGATCAAGTTCAAAATTACACCTCTGATCAAAACAAGAAGAATTTCTTCATTAAAACATCCGACGCCTCCGACGGCTAAGGATAGAGGAAAATGTTGGCTTCTAAGCCCAATATAAGTCTTCGACAACTCATCATGCTGAGGGGAATAGTATGGCTAGCTCAACTCAAATGGTAGTTGGTAAAGGCACCTCAAATCCGTTGATAGCTGAGGGTTTGCTAAAAATCCTAAGTGGACTCAACTCCACTCTCCCCTCCAAAATCCCTTACCAATCTCATCCACAGAATGGTAGGTCTACAAAATACAGTTGTTGCCAAGTTAACACTATACCTCTGGCACTTCAAACTCCACCTGTCCATTCTCATCAATAGGATGACAGGTCCTCAAATTGCTCATATCGCAAATCAAGTTTCTGTCAAGTTAATATCACACCTCTGACAAAATTACTGTTTAAGTTAACATTATACTTCTAAACAGTACATCAAGCTTCTGTCAAGTTAATATTACACCTCTGACAGTCACTTTCCTTCAGACTTCCATATTGAAGCTGAAACGAATGATGCTAAGTTAACACTACACTTCTAGCATCTAAGTCATTGCTAAGTTTAACAATACACCTATGGTCATGACTTTTCCTCGACTTCCTTATCCAAGCCGAGATGACCAATGCTAAGTTCCACATTACACCTCTAGCATTACCCTCACTGTCAAGTTAAACATCACACCTATGTCAGTGACACTCTCAGTTTTCCCAAAATAAAACTGAAATACTTTTGAGTCAAGTTAATATTACACTTCTGACTCACATCCTTGTCAAGTTAACATAACACTTCTGACGAGACTACTTTCAACCCGTTAAGTTAATATCACACCTCTAACGGTAAAAACTTCCCTAGATTCCCCATGAGTCTAGTCTTACTTGTTATTCTCTTCAATAGAATAACAAGTCTACCTAAAAATATTGTTAGGTTAACACTACACCATTGACAGTGTTTCCATCAACTCCCCGGCTGAACTTAATCAAGTTGATCCCAAACCCTTGATAAAAGTTCACCTTCCCTGGGGGTACGTGTTCCACCTGTCACTTTTCTTATAAAGTGGCTGGTCCACCAAACATTATTTCATCTCTGTCAAGTTAATATTACACCTCTGACAGTATTGTGAAAGTTTCTGAAATAGGATCTTTCCCTACAAAATTTGACTTATTAAGATTATCATCATAATTTTGACGAAGTCAAAGATCTTCTACTTCTATGCGTCTAATTGAAGACAAAAGGTTCAAGACAATAAAAGAGACAAAAAGAAAAATGTCACTTTTATTTATATCCAGGCATATGAAAGTGATACAAAACGCTCTCTTATACAATAAGATTGAGTGTTACAATTAAGGAGTACAAAGAAGTCCCTCTCTCTCTCAGAGGCCGTACTCATTCATTGAAGCCGCATCTGATTCCAAGTGCACGATGTTTGGAAAAGCGCCAAACTGTGGCGACAATTGGAGCAGATTGCACTATGGTGCATGACGTAAACATCGAAAGAGCCCTAGCTGACTAAGCTAAGAGCAATGGTGTTCTTGAGGTCCGGTGGCAGCAGAAAGCCATGCAACCCTTCATTCATGAGCATCTCTTTCGCCAGAAGGCCATCCAACAAACATGGAGTGTCCTTGATGTCACTTCTGGGGTGAGAGAGGAAGGGGATGCTATCTGTCACTATATCCACCGTAACCCCCTCGCCGCCATACCCACTGTGACCGTGACCAGCCCGCAAGCATGACTGGTGCATCGCGTCCAATGAGATCTTGACGAGGGTTAAGTCCCTGTCAGGGATCGTGATTTCTTCCCTTGTGGACGACGGAGACTATGATTTCTTCCCTTGTGGACGAACATCGAACAAGTTCGCCGGCCGAAATATTCTTCCAGGGGCCCAGCGAACCTGAAAAAGGACAATCAAGCCTACCTGTAAGGAATAAACAAAGGAATCAGAACATCTGGAACTTAGTACACTTCAACAGAGAAAACTAAGTGACAGACGCAGTTATTGCCGAAGACTACAGACGCGGGAATGACCCACGCAGTGAGCCAAAACTTCCGCGGTGGCAGAAACAGACGCGAGTTAAAACTGTGATACACGCAGGGTTCAAACGCAGTCCATTTTTTTGCATCTGCGTCTAACACACCAGGCGCGAAAAGACTCAGACGCCAAAAAAATTGCCATCTCCCTGTTGAATGAACAGGAGTTGCAAGATTCGGGTCTGAAACCTTCAACCCGAGTTGGAATTCATCCAAGTCAGTGGCCTTAAAACGCGAACTTCATGAGCAAAGCCAGCGCCAAGTGCCAAAGACTTCTGTACTCGCGTCCAGAGAAGTTCAAGTCGATGGCGCAAATTCCAAAAAAAAAGGGAATGCACCAACTAAGACTTCATCCAGATGGTGATATCTCTTTAAGAGATGCCAAGGTGCAAGCCTGGGTGGACTAAAAATATCATGGCAAGTCGGGACGGCATACCCGCAGAGGCCTCTATCAAGAGTTGAACTCTATGCATTAGAATGTGGACATGAAAGGTGATCAAAGAGACGCTTTCTCCTGAAGAGACCAAACAGAAGCATGAAAGCTCTAGGTCATCTTCATCCACAGAGTCACCTTCATCCATGGAGACAGACCCCTGTTAGAAACTCTGAAGAAGGCAGAATTTCTCAGAGCAAATCAAAAGAAAACAGTCTAAGTTTGGGTTGTTAAAGAGGAAGAGGGTGAGCCCTATTTATAGGCAGCCCCTGATAACTGTCATTAATGGTTCATTAATCAAAACCGTCGGTCTTAAAGACCGCACGACCGTCAAAGTCCAATAGGAGTCTGACGCGTGGAACGTTGCTTCGGGAAGCGTCGCAGACGCTGGTCTCAAACCGCCAGCGCCGGTTTTGCATTAAAAGGCATTAACGCCTGAGTCCAATGAGGAACCAACGCGTGGACAACTGGTTCGGGAAACAACGGACGACCCGGTTTTCCAATCGTCAGTGAAGACTTGAAAGATCTCATGAAATCTTTAAGTCAGGTCGCATTTAACGCTTGGGAAGTTACATCAAGACGCAGATGAGAAAGCCGCGTCCAGGAATCCACGTCCCCTTTTCAAACTGAATGATGTCCACCTGCATTCCAGAGGAATGTCCGCGTGACCCAAAGTTGCGTCCCTTCAGCAAACGGGGCCCATTTTAAGGAAAAGCACTTAACTCAGCAAAAGACTTAGGCCATTGTGGGATTAGTCGGAAAATACGCAAGGCTGCGTCCCTCGCGTCCGCTCAAACCGCGTCTTCATCAGAGGAGCTGCGTCCGCATGGATAGTGATGGGTTTTTGCACCTAGTCAAAAGACCCAGCGCTGCATCCTTAAGGACTGCGACCAGTGAGTCACACTCAAAAACTGCGTCCTTCGCGTCCGCTTGAACCGCGTCATCATTAGCAGGACAGATTCGCGTTAATTAAACCCGCGTTTCTCTCTGTGAATTGACGCCGCGTCTCATCAAAAGGACTTAGTTCTGCCTAAGTTCCTATGAACTGATGACCGCGTCTCTCTCTATGATTTGATGCCGCGTCAATGCCGCCTCTCATCAAGAAGACTTGAGTTAACGCCGCATTTCATTAAAAGAAGTTGAATTCATCTACAACAAGGCAATAAAGATGGAACAAGAACTCCAAAGACTTTTATTACATCAAAAAAATTGATAAAAGTTAATACAAACACTCTTAGTAAAACAGAGTGTCCTTTTCTTTACAAAAAAAAAAAGAGAAGGCTACAAGTCCTGGTTCGCCAAGGAACGGATTTGCTCTCTAAGGCGATGTATCTTATGTTGACGCGCCTTCTCAGCCTCCATGAGAGCTTGGGCCTGCAGATCCGCCTCAGATAAAAATCCCTGCGCTCGTACTCGGAGGGATTCCAGCTTGGACGAACGAACAGAGAGGTTTGCTTCAACTTGCGCCTTGGCAGCCTCTAACTCCGCTAGCCTCTTTTCAGAGGTAGCAAGCTTATGTTCGTTAATATTAATCACTGCCTCAGCCCTGGCTATGGCGGCCCGAGAATCAAGGATAGCCTGCTTTGCAGCCTGTATGATCAAGACAGATTCCTTGGACTCGACCGCTAGCCGTTGATGATCAGCCTGGAAACCTTCAAGAAGACGGGTGTTATCGGTTATCTTCTCCTCCACCTCCCTTCACTCCTGCTCTTGAGTAGCAAGGAGCCTATTCAGAATTTCCTGGGCTTCGTGGAAAGAGCCGGCATCCTCCAGGGATCGAAGCTCTCTCAGGTCTTATCCCAGCTGCTCCACCACCAGCAGACACGCCTGGGCTAGCGAAGGGCCTCCGGCCAACTTGATGTTCTCGGCCAAGTTTTCGAGAAACATCCGGGCGAATTCAAAGGAGCTACCCCCAGACAGGATTAAATCGATGCATGATCGCATCGAGTCAAAGAACTGCTGCACCGTTTTGCGTGTCAGGAACTCCATAGTATCATCGCCCGAGATGCTCCCCGACCCCTTTCTATCACGGGGTGAAGGATGTAAGCCAGCTCTTCTCGCGCAAGAGTCAGGCTGACCACCGGTACGGCAGGAGCAAGAGTAGCCACTAGCGCTTCTGGGGGTGCTACCTCTGCAGGAACCTCCACAGCTGATGACAGAGTAGTGAGCTCGACCTCCTCAGAAACCTCGGCCGAGGCTTGAGCTGTGTGGCCTTCCGGAGGGATACTGACCGTCAGACTCTCCACCTGAGCCCCCCCCCCAGTTCTCTCTACAAATTATCTCAACATTAGCTATAATGGTGAAAAGAGAAACATCCAAGACATCAAAACTTCCTTACCAAGTTGGAGGTCCAGAGATGTCGAATTCTTGGGCGAATCCTGCAGAGTAGAAGTCTCCCTGGCTTCAGTGGCTGCCTCCTCGTCCTGCAGAGTGGGAGTCTCCCCGATTTCAGTAGTTGCCTTCTCTGGAGGCATCTCAGCGGCTGGAGTCTCAACTCCTTCCGGCTGGGTCAACTCTTGCACCATCTCCTCGATATGCGAGGAGATTGCAGCCTCAATATCCTCGGACAACCCTGCAGCATAAAAGGAGAATGTTAAAACCTCCTCTTCAAAATGAAAAGAGAAATTAAGTCAGAAGGTGAAAAAAGTACCTTCAGTGGGAATAACTGCCGCCAGTGGTGATGCCGTCAATGGCTCGCGCCCATGTATTTCCTCCTCCGAGATGTGTGAGAATTTACTCGGATCAGGAGGAGCGGGTTCATCACCATAGTCGACCTCATCCTCAAAATCGCTTCCCTCTGCGGATAAGGAAGACGGCAGTTCAACGCGAGAGGCCTCGGTAGCCGGAGCCTTGCCACCAATTACCCCAGTGGTAGGGCTGGGGTCAACTGTCCGAGGACTGAAAATGAACACACTTGGAGACCCAGGTTGCTGTGCCTCATCTCTCCTTTTATGAGCAGGGGAAAACCCGGGCTGAGCTGAGACCCTCGGAATCTCAACATCACCTCCGCTCATGATGTCGACTTCGAACTGCTCGGCCTCGTCAGCGGCGGTCGGTTCGTCAGCAGGCTCTCCTTCCTCTGAACTCCTGCAGCCCCTGCTGCGCAACCTATGGGCACGGACTAAGGGGACAGCCTCTTCATCTGCCTCTTCTTCCCTCGGTTCCTCAACACCAGCAGGGATGTCTTCGGATAGAGAAACTTCGGCCGTCAAGTCTCTCCGGACCTTCTTTGGGGCAGGGTCAGCAGTGGAAGTAGAGCCTCGAGCACGCTTACTCACCGCTTATCGAGCCTTTGTTGCTCGTGGCTCCTCCCTCGACCCTCTCCCGACTTCCCTCAGAGCCTTTAGATACTGCTCGACGCCTCGCGAGCGTTTACCGGACCCCGACCTTGCTTCGGAATTTGCATTGATACTCTCAATGCATGAATACTCCGGAACAAAGTATGGTGTCTGGTTGACCTGGAAGTACCAGGTACAGAAGCTGAAGCTTGTGCGGCCCTTTGGCTCCTTGAGAGGTAGACGGAAAGTCGCTTCCGTCCCTCCGGCCACGCTATAGTACCAAGCCCGAGCACCTTCGAACAAGTTCCCACTGAAGGCGAGTCAAGCATTGGGGTTACCGACGTAGAGTTGATCATAGCCGAACTGTTGGGCGATGCGATTCGGCATATATGGCTCGATCGTGCATGAAGTCCCTTGCCGGAAAAGCACATACCCAGGACGGATGTTAACCAACCACCAGAAAATCCCCGTTGACAACCTAGTGAAATCATCTTGGCCTGCGGAGTCAGTAAATAGTTCCCCAAAAGATGCACTAGGAATCTCGGGGAAGCAGCGGTTAAGCTGGTAGTTCGAAGCAGACAGAATGCACTTTCGAACGTAATACATGTAAGTATTACGCCAGTCAGAACCCTCCAACCGCTGTACAAAAGGGACAAAACCCTCACTCTAAGGCACCGGCGTCATCAGAGAGGGGCAGTGCATCACGTACCAAGCCATTAAGTATGTGTAGGGCAGCTCGACCCGAGGGTTGGGGCGCTTCACCGTCGGCTTCCCCTCTGAGTCAACAATCAGCTTGCCATGGGAGTCGACAGCCTTTTCTGCCTTGCAGAAAGCCTGGGTTAACACCCGCAACCCGCTTTGAATGCCAGCCGCCATGGCCGGGAGAAGGGCTATGGAACTGCCGTAGGCCAGGAGCACCGCCGGGTACACTACATCGGCAACAATGACTTCATGTGGCAGCGTGGGCACCACACAGCGCTTCAACCACATCATTAAGAAGCCCGCCAACAGTGCTCGATCGGAGATAGGAATCCGGGCTTGATGATGAAAGCTTTCAAAAACCATGTCAGGTTCGAAAACATCCTCGTTCGAAACCGTGGTGTAGAAGCCTTAACCCTGTCGTCAATCTCCTTGTCGGAGCTGGGAGCCAGTCGGGTTACTGGATGATCTTTCTTATTGATACCGTTAAACAAGTAGCTGGCCCAAGACAGTTGCTTAACTCCTCCCGACCTCCAAGAGGTTACCTGACCGCAAATGTGGAAGTGACATAACACCTCCCAATAAGTCTCGTACACTTGAGGAGACCCTTTCTTCATAAGGTTGAGCTCCTCAGTGGTTGGGACAAATTCCTCATAGGGAGAGTCCCCTGTTGCCAGCCCCGAGACCTCATGCAACTCGTGTAGGGCAAGGCCCATCTCTCCGACCGGAGTGAAGAATGTCCCCGTCAAAGGATTGTAACGCTCCAGGATCCCGAAGAGGTTATGAGAACTCGGTGGGATACCGTACTGTACGGCCCTGACTGCTTGGTACAAATCCGTTTGCTCCAACAAGTCCCCAAGGTCGGCAAGGACGAAGCTTACCATCCTGCCCCACCAATACTTCTCGGTGGAATGAACCCACCCGGGCGAACGGAACTCAACCGGAAAATCACCCTCCACTTTCATGAATGCGTTGAGGAAAGTAGTGCCAAGTTTTGGTGTTTCTCCAACTGGGGGCTCAGTCCTGAGCGACCCGGGGAACAGGCCGAGAACCGCCCTATCATGACTATCATGACGGTATACCCTTTTGGAGCCTAAGTCACCGAGAGTAATCTCAGGGACATATCGGGAAAGGTCCCATTTCATCTTCCGAGGGACGGACATGTGCTGGAGATAAGACAGCGGGTACATCCTCTCCATGTCCGGAAGAAAAAATCTTCTATCCCCTATCTGGCGGAGCCATTTATAATCTCCGTCATACATGGAATAGCCGCCATCGCCGATATGGTCTCCAAAGCAGAAGGCAGGCTTCTCCAGCGGAACGCGAGCATCCGTTGTGAATGCTGCATCAGTCATAAGCTCCCGAAAAGTTGTCATGTCAATATTGGAGAGCCTTTTCTTGCGCTCCTGTGACCTGTCAGCAGTCACAGGTACAGTCCTTTGCAGCACAAAGGTTAAATCACGGTCAGCACCACCTACGTGCCCAAAGTGGCGCTTCTTGGAGAGTGGGGCAGAAGAGTGTGGCACTGCAAAAGAAAAGGACACTTGATCAGACATCTTATCAGAAAAAAAAATGTTTAGTGTCTATAGTCCAGACGCAGAAGAGACACTGGACGCAGGAATTATCAAAATCCATGTCCAGACCTGTAAATCCGCGTCCAGACCTGCAAATCCACGTCCAGATGTGAGGCCCGCAAGATCAAGCCCGCGTTTTGAAAACCAAGACTTATGAAAAATCTCTAAGTACTTGGGCTCAGGTGCCAGATTCATAAAAAATCAGCACCTGATGTCATAGAACACAAGGATCAAGTCCGCGTCCGAACCCTTCACAATTAGAAATATTCTAAGTGAAGAATCCGAAATGCAGGGCTCACTGGCACCGGGTCATCAAACCCGCGCCTTGGTTATCAACTCAAAGACCGCGTCTAAGACCGCGTCTGAGAATCAAACACGGTTTATATTCTGTGTTGACGGTTCTCCTCCAAAAAAAAAGAAGATTTTTTTTTAGGGGTTCCATGAACTTCCATTAATGGTGAAGGTTAAGCCTAAACGACATTATACCTGGGAAAAGGACTTCCTGCGCGGAGGAACCGCCCCTCTGGGCCTCGGCGACGGCCGTCTTTGAGGATGATGCGGTTGGCTTGGTCTTGGGTGCCATTGGTGATCAAGAGTTCGATGAAGGAGAAATGAAAAGTGATGAACAAAGATCCTCTTTCTAAAACCCTAACAGATGCGCTCGGAGAAGAAGAGGATATCTCTCTGACTGTTGCCATTTATAGGCACAAAGATTTGCAAAGATACGCGGCGCGTGGCTCGATTAGCTCTACAGCGAGTCATCGCTTGACGCGTGGGACAGATCATTTAATGAACCGGGAAGTCCGCGCGACAAAAGGTGATGTCCCGTCGGTTCCCCAGGATAACTGGCAGTGCACTCATGACATGGCACGGATTCGCACCCGACGGCCGCGTCTCTTCGATGGACGTGCCCCGTCAGCACCACCATAAATGCGTCCAGAAAGTCGCATCTTTATTCCAAAGAGGCGCGTCTCTCCGAAGTTTGCGTCCCTCCAATCTGGCCTAGCATCGCGTCTGCCTAAAGAAATATCGTAGCGTTTCCATTGCCAAAAGACGCACCCCATGAAACTCACGTCTTTAAAGCAGTACCATCTCTGCTTTTCAAAAAAAGAAGAACTGACGTTCAGTCCTTGCTTCTGCAAATCAGTTCAACAGTACACTGGCACAAGCAGACGATCGTCCACTCTTGGCTTAAAGCGCGTCCATGACAGACTAAAAGCAATCGGGGAGGTTTAGACTGTGTATCTAGACACTCAACACGATCAACTCTGGTGGCCTCAGAGAGTTCAACAGTACACTCACGAAGACCAACTCCAGATAAGATCAAACCCGGAGCATTAACAGTCCAGTCATAAAGGTGAATTCAGCTAGAGTCCAAAGTATTTCGAAATCCGTCCCAGTTAACTGCGGAGTATCGAAAACTTTGGAGGGGGTTCTGTAGGCTGTCTAAAAATCACTAAAAGACAAGCCATTAAAAAGTAGAGTTTCAAGTTCTAGACGCGAAGGCTCAACACCCGCGTCTCGGCACCAAGGCGCGAGGGTCCAAAACCAGCGTCTCAACCTCAAGGCGCTTGGGCTCGACACCCGCGTCTCAAACTCAAGGCGCGTGGGCTCAACACCCGCATCTCAGCACCAAGGCGCGAGGGTCCAAAACCCGCGTCTCAAACTCAAGGCGCGTGGGCTCAACACCCGCGTCTCAACATCAAGGCGCGTAGGCTCAACACCCGCGTCTCAAACTCAAGGCACGTGGGCTCAACACCCGTGTCTCAACATCAAGGCGCGTGGGCTCAACACCCGCGTCTCAAACTCAAGGCGTGTGGGCTCAACACCCGCGTCTCAGCACCAAGGCGCGAGGGTCCAAGGCCCGCGTCTCGGTTATAACCGCCCTGGTTATGGGGCCAGTCACCGCCCACATAGCGGAGAAGTTAGCCCCTCATTGTGGAGCACTTTTAGGGAGCACGTTCACCCCTGGAGCCTCTATAAATAGCCCCGCCGCTATGAGGAAAAAAAAAAGGAGAGATTAGAGATAGACAACAGACTACACCCAGGCAGACAGAGAGAGAGAAGCAAGAGAGAGCTCAACTCTTCAACAAGCTCGCTGCGTACGAGTTGCCCCTTTGCCTACCTTCTCTTTGAGAGTTTTGGTAGACAGAGCTGTGTTACTCCTTCTACCAGCCAAAGAGAAGATCCCTGACGATCCCGACGGTCATCCGGTCAACGGAGACAAGATTCACTCTCCACCGCCACTTGAAGAACCCAGCTTTAAACAAAGGGAGGATTCAAGATTCAACATCCTCCCTCCCTTGTAACTAGAAGGAAAACAGTTTTGTTGTAATTTTTCATCTGATTCAAGAAAATTTTACAGCGAACACCTTTATTTCTTTTTTCGGCGCGTACACCGGTGGGTGCACTATAGGGTTTGGTCACCGCTTTTGCAATCCGACATCCTAGGGATTGCAAAAATATGGTCATCCTAACTTTCCATCTATAAAAGTTAAGGCCATCAAACTTGGGAGGGGTCCTAATACTGTCGGTCATCTTTATTAGTGGATTACTGAAGAAATTTATAGAATGATTAGCAAATTAGGATCTCTCTAAGGATGTTAAGCCAAAACTAGAGACCTTGTTCTAATACCAATTAAAATTACACCTAGAGGGGGATGAATAGGTGTAAGGCTAATCAAATCAATATTCAATGCAAAATAAAAATGAGATGATGCAAATGATCACTCAAAGCAAGATTAGAAGCCATATACCCCATAAAGGATTTTGAACTTCTTCCTTGTGATTCCTCTAGGTAAGAGTTTGAGGTGCTCAATGCAATATTGTTGTAAGAGTATAGATCGACAATAAATGAATGAATATAAATTAGATAAGATAGATAAGTAAATCAATCGCAAACAAAAAGATTTGTTCCGAGGTTCGAGCCATCGCTCTACGTCCCCGCCTTCACCACCGTGGAGGATTTTCAATCCACTAGAACTTTCTACCAAAGAATTACAACCACTATGGAGTATACAACTCCCCAACACACTCCTCTTGTCCAGAGGTAGTGTAGCAACAATACAATAAGCACTAGGCGATCAAAAGACCACAAACTCTCTCTTGAAAATACTTCTTTACAAAACCCTAGAGAATAATATATAACATTGAAGCTCAAAATTTTTTAAATTTAATTTAAAAATAGAAGATAGATTTGCAGAACCAAAACATGAAGAGAATTTTAGAGAATAAAAGCACAAAAACTGAAACAAAAATTTTTTTGTTAAGTAAGCATAAAACTTTGAATCTTTTTAAATTATTGTTGTGTAAACTCTACCCTAATGACCCCTTTATATAGGTTTTAGGAACAGTAAACTTAGAATAGTTTTACCCGCATAAAAGAGGAATAAATTGACCCTCAAAATCAACTATCCACGTTTTGAATTTAAACATGTTTTAAAAATAACTAAAACAAAACAGTCAGAATTGTCAATCTGTCATACTTGCGGTCGACCGGCCAGTCGACCGGTAGATTCAAAAGTCTGACCGTTAGCTCTTCCCAGTCGACCGGTCGGTCGACTGTGACAAACTGAGAGTTCGCTGCTTATAGTCAGTCAATCGCCCGGCCGATCGCATCAGGGACCGGTCGACCGCCCGGTCGATCAGGAACGTGCACAACCCCAATTGCCAGAACTTCGGTCGACCGTGCGGTCGACCATTCTGGCCTGTAATAGGTACGGTCGACCGACCTTGGCCAAAACAGTTTTTGAAAAATCT
The DNA here is from genome assembly GCA_038442645.1 of Agave tequilana. Taxonomy (NCBI): domain Eukaryota; kingdom Viridiplantae; phylum Streptophyta; class Magnoliopsida; order Asparagales; family Asparagaceae; genus Agave; species Agave tequilana. The sequence goes on along the minus strand of JAVJIF010026958.1, from coordinate 19,813 downwards.
TTTTGAAGATATGTAAAATTTTGAAATATTTTGTTTGGATTTTAGAAGATAGGAAATATACATAGATACTAGATATAAGTTCAAAACTTGATAAAAAATATTTTAGAAAATTTGGGAACCAAAATCATACTTCTGAAAAACGTGCATTTTGGTGCATGTGTGTGTGTGTGTATTTTTGAGCTTCAACCATATATGCTAATCTTTAATAAAAATTATTTACAAGATGAGTCTACAAGCAGGCGTCTCTGAAACTTGATGTTGAGCAGTGATTGAGTTAGAACCTAATATCCCATGCTTGAACCATCCATACCTGTACCAACTTGAAATTTATTCTTGAACTTCTATTAGTACCAAATAGCTTTTATATGGTTTGTTATCATCAAAACACATAACCCGGGGATTGTAACCTTTGGGCCAATAGAATCCACAGAGACTTGTTTTTAAAAATCTGGTTTCTAAAAATCTAAATCTAACTTTTAATCTAGTTTGAGAAGTCCTTTAAAGGAAGGTTGGAATAATTGTTTTAAGTTCTAAATTTCTATAAAAGAATATAAAATAAAAGAAAAAGAAATACTAACCTGCTGCTAAAGCTAAGCAATTAAAGTGATGAAGAAAGAAACTAAGAGATTGAGATAAAGGGAAGTGAAAGATGAAACCCGGTGACTTTATTCCTCATTGTCGCCTTAATGTCTCCCTCCTCTGAACGATGCTGAAAACAAAAGAACTAATAAAAGAAAAGAAGAAAGAATATGCATGAGATTGATGAATTCATAAAGTAAAACATGAAATTAAAAGAAGAGAATCGTATCACAAAAATCTAAAATAGAAGTAAAGAAAGCTTAGACTGAAACGTTGCATGGTCTATATTATAAAAACTGATTTTCATTTAAGAATCGTTGTCAAAAAACTCTTGATCCAAAACTCACATTATAACACACAACTCTCCTCTCAATTGCTTTTCAGCCTTTTTGGTGTACATTTTTCTCAATGAATACAGGTATTTATAGGAAAGAGGGGATAAGGGATAGCGTAAGGAAATAAGGGGAGCAAACGCTCCCCCTAATTCAAAAGACCAGCCATGAAAATGTGGCTTGGGCTGTGTTTTCTTAGCCAAATCCTGGCAGTGGGGCCAGGGACTGGGGGATCTCCCTCGTTGATTTCTTCTTTATCCTTTTATCTACTTGGAATTTTAGATTCTGCTCTGAATTTGATGATGCATCCTTTTATCCTCAATAAAACAGATTGGTTCTTCAAAAAATCCATTTTTTCTTTAAATTTTGATGGTATTTTCTTATCTGGTAGATCCAGTCTTCAGATAAGATGGTTTCTAGAACCTTTAGACTTGAATTGATCTTTATTGATTTTCTTTATCTTCAGTTGATGATTTAAATCCTCTCAAGAATGTGATTTAGTTGGCTAAGATTTGCGCATATCTTCTCTCTACCATATCCTGCATGAATTTAGATATTAAGACAAGTGAGTTATAGGATTTATTACAAAATAAATGTAGGAATGTAGTAACAATTATGTAATATATGTGTCAAAATACACCTCCACACAAATCTTTTGCTCATCCTCGAGCAAAATAAAAAGAAAAGAAAAAAATGAACTGACCTAACCTAACTCACTTTCGTAGGAATCACGGTTGCACTACGCACGTGCAACAAAGCATTAAATCTCTAGATTACCCGTAGATGACGAGTTTTGTCTTGTGAGTGTTTACAGTGGATTACACCCACAAAATCCATAAAGAAAAAGAAATAAATTGTTAGTATTTTTGAAATTGTATTTTGAAAAGAAGAGAAAATATTTGAAGTGTTATCATAAGAATTAAGCAATTTATAAGTTATAGGAGCACAGAACTATTCATCCCTACACTTAGTCTCTATTCAAAGATTTGTTATCAATCAAGATTAGGAATAAAATAGCATTCTCATCTAGTCTATTATTTTACCCTAAGTCATATGCATCTTGTGACTGTAAATATTTTGACTAAGAGTTCTTTAACTCTAACTCTTATGCCTTATTTATGTATGTATTGGTGGTAATATTCCTTAGCTCCCTTAGGCTTTCTAACTTGCCCATGTAACGAGCCTTAATCGGTGACTCCAAAATCGGACGGTTTTAGAGCACTGAGTGAGAAAACACCCCAGGGACTTAGGACTCAAGCAAATAAGGCCACAAAACTTAAGGATTTTTATTTATAGGTATCTTTTGGGCTGAATATTTATGCTTTATGAGGCACAAATACCCATCTTAATCAAAGTTTTTTTTTTGATGTAAGGCATAAGAATTTTCATTTATGAACCCTAAGTGTGTAAGTGAATAAAGTACGCATATTTTATCAAGGTAAAAATCAAGAATAAATTACTTTGTCAGTTTTTCTTCCTAAACCTAGAAATCAAACAAATATTCTTATTTCAACTAAGTATAAAAGATCATAATTATGATTCTCTTATTCCTTAAAATTAACTTAATTTCTTACAAACATAAGTCAAAGTATTATTTTTCTTTCAAAAAGTTTATATATATACAAGAAAACCTAAAAGAAAATCTATGTCAGAGCCCTCCCCCACACTTATCTTATGCATTGTCCTTAATATATGAATGAATGCACAGCATGATACAATCGTAAGAATGTGAAGGAAGATAGTACCTGATGAGGACGAGTAAATGTCATCCATCATTGTCTAGTTAAGAGAAAGATGAAAACTATAATACAAAAATAGATCCCTAGCATGTATAGAGATCAATCCTGATAAACAGGATCTTCCAGAAAGATTTTCTTCACTTCTGGGCTCAGATACTCACAGTATGGCTTTAACAGATGGCCATTCACTTGAAAAGTGATACCATCGATGGTATTATGGACCTCAACTGCACCATGTGAGTGCACCTTCTAAATAATGTAAGGACCGATCCAACGGGATTTCAATTTTCCAGGAAAAAGATGTAATCGAGAATTGTAAAGCAGGACTTTCTGTCCTGGCTGGAAATCCTTTGGAGTTATGACCCTATCGTGCATCATTTTCATATGGTTCTTGTACCATTTTGAACAATCATATGCATCATTCCTTATCTCTTCAAGCTGATCAAGTTAAGTTTTCTAAACTCACCTGCCTTGTCAAGGTTAAAATTTAGGCGTTTGATTGCCCCGTATGCCTTGTGTTCTAACTCGACAGGAAGATGGCAAGCCTTATCATAAACTAACCTATATGGAGACATTCCAATAGGAGTCTTGAACGTAGTTCTGTATGCCCACAAGGCATCAGTCAATCGAAGAGACCAATCTTTTTTAGTGGTGTTCACAGTTTTCTTTAGAATGGTCTTGATGACTCGATTGGAAAGTTCTGCTTGACCACTAGTCGGTGGGTAGTAAGGGGTGGCTACCCTATGATTGATGCAATATTTTCTAATTAAGGCTTTAAATGTACGATTGCAGTAATATTTTTCACCATTGCTAATGATTGCATGAGGGAAGCCAAAATGAGAAAATATATTCTCTTTCAAGAAGTTTACCATAACTTTATGGTCATTGAATCTACATGCTATGACCTCTATCCATTTAGAGACGTAATCAACTACCATAAGGATATACTGGTATCTATAAACGTAAGGAAGGGACCCATAAAGTCAATGCCAAAACATCAAAGTTTTGACAACTAAGACGGGTTTAACAACATTTCATTTCATCGTGCAATTTTCCTAATCGTTAATAATGATTACAAGATTGGCAGTAGACATGAGCAGTACGAAACAAAGTGGGCCAATATAAACCATATTGCAAAATTTTCGCAATATTTTTTATTTCCACTAAAATGACCACCACAGGCTTGATCATGGCAAAATGGAAGTATGTTCCTTAATCCTGAGTCAGGAACGTAGCGTCGAATGATCTGATCAGGACAATAGTTGAAACAAGTATAGTTCATCCCAGAAGAACAATTTGACCCTAGCTAAGAAAATGCAATCATTCTTGCTTGGTCCAGGAATCGAGCATTTGTTCCGTGATAAGGTAGTTCATAATTTCAGCATACCATGAAACATTCGAATGAGAGACAAATATTAATCGAGAATAGGTAATGAGTCAGATGAAGATTCAACCATTAATCTAGACAAGTGTTTTACGACAACATTTTCAGCCCCCTTTTTGTCATGAATTTTTAGGTCAAATTCCTGTGGGAGCAGATCTAATAGATTGACAGGCTTTAGCATTTTTTTCGTGAGAAGATATTTCAAAGCCGCGTGATCGATGAAAACTAGGACCTTAGAACTTATAAGGTCGGGACGAAATTTGTCAAGCGTGAACACAATTGCCAGCAACTCTTTTTCAGTGGTGGAGTAATTCTGTTGGGTATTATTAAGAGTTTTGCTGGCATAGCAAATGACATGAGGAAGTCAATCTACTCACTGGTTTAGGAAAACTCTTCTTGCATAGTCAGAAGTGTCGCACATCACCTCAAATGGAACATTTCAGTCAGGTGGTCGGATGATGGGTGCTGAGGTTAAATCGGTCTTGAGCCTTTCAAAGGCTGCTAAACAGGAAGGGTTAAGCTCAAAGGAAACATCCTTCACTAGAAGAACACAAAGAGGTTTGAAAATTTTAGAAAAATCTTTAATGAAGCGGTGGTAGAACCCAACGTGGCCTAAGAAGGATCGCACCTTCCGAATAGTTTTTTCAAGGTGATAATTTTGAGATTAGGTCTACCTTAACTTTTTCAACCTCTATGCCATTTTCAGAGACAATGTTGTTCTAAGACAATCCCAGATTTTACCATAAAATAGCATTTTCCCAATGAAGAAATAGGTTCTTCTCCTTACATCTTATCAATATCAATGATAGATGATATAAACCCTCATCAAAAGTAGACCCAAAGACAGAGAAGTCCTCCATGAATTCCTCTAGAAATCGCTCGATCATGTCTGAAAAGATGCTCAACATACATCGCTAAAAAGTAGCCGATGCATTGCATAGCCCAAAGGGCATATGATGGTAGGAAAATGTGCCAAACGGACATGTGAATGTCATTTTAATTGGTCCTCATGAACAATAGGGATTTGGTTATATTCTGAATAACCATCAAGGAAGGAATAGTAAGCATGACTGGCTAGATGTTTTAACATTTGATCGATGAAAGGTGGAGGAAAATGATCTTTCCTAGTCATGGAGTTGAGTTTCCTATAGTTTATGCACACTCGCCAATCAGTTTGAACATGAGTTAGAACCAACTCATTATTCTCATCAGTAATGATTGGTCACTAATGTTGCATATTTAATGTCACATTTCCATACTCATTTTAGAATAAAATCCTGCATTGTCCTAATTATTTGTTTAATTTATTTGCAGGCCCAATCCTTAAGGAGATGAAGAGAAATGAGCCCAAAAGCCCACTAGAATTCTGAATTAAATCAGAATAAATTCGCACGCACAAAATCAGGGCAAAAGTAAGAGGTTGAAACCGGTTGAGAAGAATCCTCTCAGGATCGATCGGTTAAAGCCAAGAATCCAAGGCCATTTCTTCAAAATCTCGAAGCCAAACTGTAAAACCAACTCCAGATAAAGTCAGAGGGAGAAACCAGGGAGACCCACCAACAGGGTGTGGCCACCTGGCCGCGGAAACGCGGCTTTTGCCGCGTTTCCGCGGCAATCTTGGGGAGTTAAGGGAGCGTGAACTCCCCCGACCTCCCCGGGATCTTGGTGGTTGGGTATTTGCCTATAAAAGGCCATTATCTGCGCTGAAAATTGGACGTCAAGGCATATTAGGATTTAGCTTAATTTTCATTCCTTAGTTTAGCTTTTTAGTCTTTCTTTTTATGTATGTAATTTGTATGTAACTTAGGGTAGAAGAAGATTCATGTAAGTAAAAGAGAGGGGCTGATGTTGAGAGTGACACCGACGATGTACCCTACTCCTTTCTTTCATTGTCTCAGCAAGTAATAAAGGTAAATGCTTTGTTTGTTTTCTATTCTGCTTTACTTTACATTTGTTTTGCTTTCCTCTTCCTCTTCTACTTTACCTTGGTTGTATGTGTTGAGTGTACAAGTGAATTCCAAAGCAAGTATAACCAAGCTACGTGAGAGCCAGCGATAGTTCATGAAGACGTTCTCCTCTTCCAAGATCCGCATCACTTCGTTCTTACTAGGCTTGACGATATAATGTGCACGGGGACCGAGCTCGAGTTTATGATATATGCGTTGAACGCCTCCGAAGCAAAAAGGTAGAACTTGCAAGAAGGTTTCCAAGTAAGTCAACACTCAACCTACGTAAGTATTTCTTTACTTTTCTCTCTCTCTTTTCTTTTACTTCTTATGTATAGACCAACACCTCCTCAAACTCTTTCTTCTCCACTTCATTGTACATAGTCGCTTTTCATCGTTTTTTGATTTTCCATCTTCTTCATCTCTCGCTTTCTTCTTAACTTTAACCATTAACTTTCTTTTTCTTTTTCTTAACTTTAAAAATAGAGAAGAACCTTCGCTTATTTTCATAAGATTTCAATAAAAACACGTAAAGCTTCCATCGCAAACCCTCCTTGTGGATCACGACCCGCATAGCCACTTGCTATAGCGAAAGAATTGAGCTCTTGCACATTTCTTTTCTTAAGTTCTATAATCTCGTATTTTTTGTGCAGGTTAGCCTCAATCAAATTTTGGCGCCGTTGCCGGGGAGGGTAAAATGTTTTTTATTGAAATCTGAATTTTTTTTGAAAATTTTTTAGAACTAAACGAGTTTTCTTCTCTGTTGCAGGTTACAGGGTAATAAAAGCAGGAAATTAATATTGTAGTGACATACAAGTGGCCTTGGGCCTCTGCTCTAGAAAGTAGAGACCAAGGGCCCTCTGAATTGCCGCGTTTTCACGGCAAAAGCCGCGGATCCGCGGCAAGGAAGAGTTGACTACTAACAGCTTTTTGCAGGGCTGCTTAGTTTAAAAAAATTCTAGTTTGCTGCAACTTTAATTTTTCTTATATGCCATAACATAAGCCTACTAATAATCAACAGTAAAATATTTGTTGAAAAGATAAAAAAATTGATTAGACATTTGCATTTTAGGCACGTGTCTTTTTAATTCCTTTATTTTTTTACTGTTGAAGAGTGCTGGAGCAAGGTATGTTTGCATTGCATCTAGAATAGGACTATCTCTTGGTTGATTATATCGCTTAGAGTGCATCTTATTTATCTTGTACACTTGCACAAAAACTGATCTTAAGGGCACCACCCAATAATAAGATAAGGTTGGGATTTAATCACCCTTCCTTAGCCCAAAAATCAGAATCCAAGCACTCACTAACCCAAGCCTAACTTAAAATGAGTAGACGTTGGCCCTAGGGACATCTCGGACTCAATTAGGAGATTATCCTAAGGGGGAAAGGTGTTGGAATTTGACTCTTGCCAAATCAGTGTCTAGGAAAGGGATTAAGGGCCGAAAGCCCGAAGGTTGGTGGTTATTTAATTAAGGAACGTCTTTTGACGGAAAACCTCCCACCAACCTTGCCCTGACCTGGCTGATTAGCTTGTGGTCAAAGTCTACATTAAACCTCCATTGGACAGTCTAACCAGTTAGGAGTCGTCTAGGTCTAGGTCTACCCTAACTTAGGTTAGAATTTTTTCTTTCTTGTTTGTTTATTTGTGTGTTTTCTTTCTTTTTGTTTGTATTCCATTGTGTGATATGGCTTATAATAATAATTTTTTCAACTATAATAATAATCCATATTATACATCAAACTCTTTTTCGGATATTACCAACCCGGCATATCATGACTTTAACCAACCTAGTGTGCCGGATTGGTCTTATCCGAATCCATATAACCCATGTCCCCCATCGTATGACTATAATTTCCATAACGATTTCAACTCTTCACAGAGTCAGTGGGGATTCACCTACCCCGAGTCCAATTTTCAACCACGGTGTCCTCCTTCTCCACCTAGTCCACACTATTTTCAAGAGTCATACTCAGTTCCACCAGTCCAAAATAGAAAACCATCAATTTTGGAACGGAGTATGCGTGAGTCCAAACAACAATCACAAAATCTGATGGACTCACAATTTCAATACCACTTCCAAAACAACTCTTCATCTTTTCAACAAGACAATGAACCCATCAACTAAGAAAGATGCTAGAAGCCATGACTCATGCTCAAAATGCTAGAAATCGTGACATAGATATGATGGTCGAATCTCTACGTTCCCACCGTCCTGATGTCACTTACCATTCTGTTAGAGCCGAAGAGTCATGTTATTTTGGAAATCAAAATTCTATTTCAGAACAACCATTTGAACTTGCCCAAACTCTAAATCTTGAAAAAGATATTGATAGTTTGGCTAGTTTTCCTTTTCCTGAAATAGAACTTGAAAATGATTATGATACTGAACCCCAACTTAGTGATTCAATTCTTCTTCCTGATTCAATAATGACTCCGGTATGTTTACCTGACTTCAATCTTTTCCCGGAGCCGACATTGGATCCTGTCCCAATTCATAATGAAATTGAATCACCCATCTTTGAGGATCATATTGAACTTGACCAATTATACACTTTTGAAGATCCTATTGACAAATTGGCAAGTTCTCAATTTTTTGATATTGAACTCAATGAGATATGTGACCTAGATTCTCAAATCTGTGATCCAGTTCAACTTTCTGAATCAATCTTGACTCCCGTTTTGTTACCAAACTTGAGTAATATTTTAGAGTCAGTTTTGATTCCTCCACCTATCATTCCTGAACTGGAATCACCCATATTAGGTCACGTTCCATTGTTGGAAAATACATGTGGACTGGAGTTTCAACTTCTTGAGTTGGACCCAATTTCTGAACCTATTCGACTCTTGAACCTTTACTTGACTTAAGTTACCTTCCTGAGTCGGTATTAGTTCCTGTACTTCCTGAGTCCAAGCCAATCATTCTATCATTTCATACTCCTTTCTGGGACGAGGTGGTTGACAAATTGACTCCGAAATCAATTATGGAATATGGAAATTAGATGGGGTTAAATATTTAATAAAAATCCTTCATGGATATATCTTTTTAATGGGTTATATTAAAGATAGTGCTGGTGGGTTCCTCCGAGACCCAAGAAACGTTGATTGGGCCATGTTTCGTGGACCAATCAGACCACCACCGGAACCACCACCATAAGGTAACACTTTCCTTCCCTTTCTTCTTTTTCATGCATCTATGCATTAATTCATACATTGAGGACAATGCATGAGATAGGTGTGGGGGAGGGTCTAACATAACTTTTCTTTTTCTTTAAAAAAAATAAATAAAAAAATTTAACATTTTTCTTTACTTTTAAAAACTTTTTGAAAAATAGAAACAATATTTTGACTTATTTTTGTAAGAAATTAAGTTAATTTTAAAGAATAGGAAAATCCAAATTAGGATTTCTTATACTTGGTCAAAATAAGAGTATTTGTTTGATTTTTAGAGTTAGGAAAATAATTTGTCAAAGTAATTTGGTCTTGAACTTTACCTTAATGAAATATGCACACTTCATACACTTACACACTTAGGGTTCAAAACAAAGATTCTTATGCCTTATAAAATATATATATATATATAAACAAATCTAATTATTGATTAGTTAGGTGCTTTGGCCTAAGAAAGCCTTAGTATTTATGCAAATGATAATTAGACGAGTTTGAAAAAAAAAAAACAAGTCTAATTATTGACTAGCTAGGTGCTTTGGCCTAAGCAAGCCTTGGTATTTATGCGAAAGATGATTAGATAAGTTTGAAAAGAAAAATCCTCTGATTAAGCTGGATATTTGTGCCTAATAAAGCATAAGTATTCACGCCTAAAAGAGGTTCATATAATAAAATCCTTAGTTTTGTGGCCTTATTTGCTCGAGTCCTTAAGTCCTAGGGGTGTCTTCTCACCTGGTGCCCTAAGACCGTCTGGTTTGGGAGTCATCGATTAAAGGCTCGTTACATGGGCAGATTAGAAAGCCTAATAAAACTAAGAAATAATACACACAAAAAAAAGAAAAAAAATAATAACAATATATATATATATATATATATATATATATATATATATATATATATATATATATATATAAGGCATAAGAGTTAAAGTTAATGAACCCTGGTCAAAATTTTCACAGTCACAAGTGCATATGACTTAGGGTAAAGTAATAGACTAGATGAGAAGTACAATTTGGCTCCTTACTTTGATTGATAACAAATTTTTTGAATAGAGACTAAGTTTAGGAATGAAAAATTCGGCTTTCCTATAACTTATAGATTGCTTAGATCTTACAATCATATTTCAAATATTTTTCTCTTTCAAAATGCTTTTCGAAAATACTAACTCTTTATTTCCCCTTCTTTATGGATTTTGTGGGTGTAATACGCTGAAAACCCTCACGAGACAAAACTCGTCCTCTAGGGGGAACCTAGAGGTTTAACGGCTTGTTGCACATGCTCAGTGCAATCGCGCGACCTGCGAAAGTGGTCTAATAATCTCTAGTATAGTTTAGTTGTTTTGCTCGAGGACGAGCAAAAAGATAGGTATGGGGGTGTGATTGGTCACTAATGTTGCATATTTAATGTCACATTTCCATACTCATTTTAGAATAAAAGCCTGTATTGTCCTAATTATTTGTTTAATTTATTTGCAGGCCCAATCCTTAAGGAGATGAAGAGAAATGAGCCCAAAAGCCCACTAGAATTCTGAATTAAATCAGAATAAATTCGCACACACAAAATCAGGACAAAATCAAGAGGTTGAAACCGGTTGAGAAGAATCCTCTCAGGATCGATCGGTTAAAGCCAAGAATCCAAGGCCATTTCTTCAAAATCTCGAAGCCAAACTGCAAAACCAACTCCAGATAAAGTCAGAGGGAGAAACCAGGGAGACCAACCAACAGGGTGTGGCCACCTGGCCACACCCTGGCCGCGGAAACGCGGCTTTTGCCGCGTTTCCGCGGCAATCTTGGGGAGTTAGGGGGAGCCTGAACTCCCCCGACCTCCCCGGGATCTTGGTGGTTGGGTATTTGCCTATAAAAGGCCATTATCTGCGCTGAAAATTGGACGTCAAGGCATATTAGGATTTAGCTTAGTTTTCATTCCTTAGTTTAGGTTTTTAGTCTTTCTTTTATGTATGTAATTTGTATGTAACTTAGGGTAGAAGAAGATTCATGTAAGTAAAAGAGAGGGGCTGATGTTGAGAGTGACACAGATGATGTACCCTACTCCTTTCTTTCATTGTCTCAGCAAGTAATAAAGGTAAATGCTTTGTTTGTTTTCTATTCTGCTTTTTACATTTGTTTTGCTTTCCTCTTCCTCTTCTACTTTACCTTGGTTGTATGTGTTGAGTGTACAAGTGAATTCCAAAGCAAGTATAACCAAGCTACGTGAGAGCCAGCGATAGTTCATGAAGACGTTCTCCTCTTCCAAGATCCGCATCACTTCGTTCTTGCTAGGCTTGACGATATAATATGCACGGGGACCGAGCTCGAGTTTATGATATATGCGTTGAACGCCTCCGAAGCAAAAAGGTAGAACTTGCAAGAAGGTTTCCAAGTAAGTCAACACTCAACCTAGGTAAGTATTTCTTTACTTTTCTCTCTCTCTTTTCTTTTACTTCTTATGTATAGACCAACACCTCCTCAAACTCTTTCTTCTCCACTTCATTGTACATAGTCGCTTTTCATCGTTTTTTGATTTTCCATCTTCTTCATCTCTCGCTTTCTTCTTAACTTTAACCATTAACTTTCTTTTTCTTTTTCTTAACTTTAAAAACAGAGAAGAACCTTCGCTTATTTTCATAAGATTTCAATAAAGACACGTAAAGCTTCCATCGCAAACCCTCCTTGTGGATCACGACCCGCATAGCCACTTGCTATAGCGGAAGAATTGAGCTCTTGCACATTTCTTTTCTTAAGTTCTATAATCTCGTATTTTTTGTGCAGGTTTAGCCTCAATCAAGTAACAACTGTGACTCCAAACTTTTTGGACACAACTTGTACTGGACTAACCCACTAACTATCGAAGATAGGGTAAATGATACCCGCGTCTAACAATTTCATGACCTCCGCTCTCACCACCTCTTTCAAAACAGGGTTTAAACGTCTCTATGGTTCTCTCAAGATTTTGGCATCTTCTTCGAGATGGATAAGGTGCATTACTACAGAAGGACTAATTTCCTTATGTTCGGGTCAAAAATTGAAAATGAGTGTTGTAAAATTTTCTTGAATCAATGAATGATTATAATAATTTTAAAATTCTAATGACAAGAGAAAGGAGATATTTAAGTTCAAATTTTCTCTTTGTTTAATGTTGGGTTCTTTGCGTAGCGATGAAAAGTGAATCTTGTCTTCTGTTGGTTGGGTGAACGCCAAGCTTCTTTGGAACTTTACTCCTTGGATCATTGATCGAGTAGCACAGCTCCTATCAAATGAAATCTCAAAGAGATTTGGCAAAACTTGAAAACAACAAGTTTGTGTAAAAGAGTAACTCTTTGTAATCCTCTCCTTGGATTCTCTTTCTATTTTTATCAGAATGTGCATTAACCTTTCAGCTGAAATTCAACCCCTTTTCAATAGTAGCTTTAGCTATTTATAAGGGTCTAAGGGTAAAACTGTCCCCTAAAAGTCCTCCATAATGGGGGTTAACTCTCCTCATTACGTGGGCTGTAATTGACCCAGTAATGAGGACAGTTACAACTGAGACGCAGGGCTTACCTATAGTTGAAACTTGAGCTTGAGCTCTGTGTTTAGCCATTTGAGATGATGCTAGACGCAGGCCTCGAACCTCGCGTTTGGGCACTGAGATGCGGGCTCTCGAGCCTCGCATTTTTGGCACTGGAGTGGTGCTGAGAAGCAAGCTTTGAACTCTGTGTTTTCTCATTGACTTAATGCTGGACGCAGGCCTCGAGCCCCGAATTTTAGCATTGCTATGGTGTTGAGACGCGGGCTTTGAGCCCCATGTCTTAGCACTGCCTCAATGGCTATAATCAGCCTTGCGTTTGAGTATGGACTCTGCATTTGACAACTTGTCTTTAGTGATTTTTAAACAGTCTACAAAACCCCCTCCAAAGTTTTCGAAACTCCGTGATTGACTAGGACGAGTTTCAAAACACTTTGGACATTTCTTTTGGCAGCAAGCTTTCAAGACTGGACTGATAATCTCCTTGAGTACCTTGAGCTTGATCTTGTCGGGATCTCAGTCTTTGTGAGTGTACTATTAAACTTTTTTAACCCATCAGAGATGATCATCGTGAGTGTCTTGATACGCAGTCCAAACCTGATCGGTGCTCTAAGCTGGTTGTTGGTGTACTATTAAACTGGGAGAAATTGTCAACTGCTTTTGCTAGTGTAATGTTGAATTGCTTGCAGAAATAGAGACTGAACACAGATCTTGTATACGCAAAGGTCGTGTTGCCTTGGAGACAAGGACCTAATCTGAATAGAAATGTGACTCTCATTCATTGAAGAGACGTGAACATCAAAGTGGAGATGCGACTTTCACTTTGTTGAAAAGACGCGGCTCTGTTAAAGTGGGACGCAGACTTTACTTTTCTGAAGAGACGCAGCTCTGTTAAATGTGAGACTCGCATTCTGAGTGCGCTACCACGTGTATGACGGAGCTAAAGAGACGCGAATATTGAAATGGAGATGCAGCTCTCACTTTGTTGAAGAGACGCGAACCTGATATTCTGAAGAGATGCGACTCTCTTTAAATGTGAGACTCATGTTCTGGGTATGCTACCACATGTCCGGCAGAGCTAAAAAGACGCGGATATTAAAGTGGAGATGCAGCTCTCACTTTGTTGAAGAGACGCGAACCTGATATTCTGAAGAGACGCGGCTCTCTTTAAACGCGAGACTTGCGTTCTGGGTGCGCTACCACGTGTCTGCCGTTGATCGATCTCAAGATATGGGCCGCGTATCTTGGCTGATCAGTGCGCCTATAAAAAGACAGCGGTCTTTCAAGAGTCATTATCAGACTCTTTCTTCCTCGTTGAACCCTGTGTCCAGAGTTAAGAACTTAAGTTCTTCTTAAAAAAGGCTCGAGCTTTCTCTTCCTTTTCTCTATACTCTCCAAGAGATTCAATGGCCCCCAAAACAAAGCCGGTGACTTCTTCCTCGAGTGTTGTTACTCCAGAGGTTCAAATAGGAGGTTCCTCTACTCAGGAGGCTCCCATTTTAGGCAATAAGAACTGGCTTCACCATTAAAGAACTTGAAAAGTTGTCTTAACTCTTTAAGATTCGCTTGAAGTTGAACCGCTAACGTGAGGCTTATGCGCGCGATTGATTTACAGAAGTAACTCTTGCGCTGATAGGTAAGATGCGGGTCTAATGACCTTCGCGTCTTTGCTTCATTGGCCTGAGTGTCTGTCTGTTGAATGCGGGTTTCACTGAGCTTTACATTTGAGTCCAACACTTAAAAATTTTTCTAAGTGGTGAAATTCAGACACAGACTTCATTTTAAACCTCGCATCTCTGAGGTTTGACTGAGTCTAGCGTCTGATCCCAACACTTAGAGAAATTTCTAAGTTGTGAAGTTTAGATGCGGACTTCATATGAACCTCGCGTCTCTGAGGTTTAACGCGGGTCGCACTGAGTCTCGCGGCTGATTCCAACACTTAGAAAAAATTTTAAGTTGTAGAGCTCAGACACTAACTTCATGTTATCCTCGCATCTCTGAGATTTAACGCGGGTTTCATTGAGCTCTGCGTCTCAGTCATTAGACGGGGGTCTGATGTGTACCTCACGTCTGAGCTTCAACACTTAACAATTTTTAGGTTTTTTTTTTAATAATCACTGACAATTGTGTTATCCTTTTTGCAGTGTGATACTCCTGAAATCTGCTGTCCAAGAAATGTCACTTTGGACGTGTCGGTGGTGCTGACTAGAATATGGTTTTCGTTCTTCAGAAGACTGCTCCAGTAGTTACAGACAAGTCAAAGGAGCGATGGACCGGGTCAGCAATGCCAGTATGTTTACTCTCCAGAAAATCATTTCAGATGGTCAGTTCGAATCAGATTCCCATGCACTATTAAGGAAGCCTGACTTCTTCTTTGGTGACTCGATTGAGGAGGATGAAGCAGTTCTTTATGATGGAGATTACAAGTGGCTTCATCAAACTGGTAAAAGGAGATTCTTTCTCCAGAACATGAAGCAAATGTATCCACTAGCATATCTGTAGCATATGTCTGTACGTCAGACGATGGACTGGGAGCTGGTTAAGCCAATCTCCAGAGTTTGCCTGGGCAAGATAGGTGTCCACGACGTCTACACAATCGGTCATGGGAGGGATGTGCTTGGGTTGCAGCCTGAATTGGTCAGAGCTGAATACCCGATAGGAGAGACTCCACAACTAGCAGCCACCTTTATCAGACAATTCCCGGACGTGAGAGGTAATTTTTCTCCAGAATTCTATGCGAATGGATGGATTCACTCTACCGTTAAGATATGGTGGGGCAGAATGGTAGAGTTGAAGACGTTTTACTACAAGCAGGATTATATAGGCTGTTAGGGCTGTCCAGTATAGTATTCTGCAGAGCAACCAACACTTCTACTCTGTCTTGGAGCGGTACAATTTAGAGACTTGCACGTTCCTCACTCCATCAAAGAAATGGGGCTTGCCCTTCATGAGATATATGAAGTCTCAGGGCTGGTGATTGGAGATGCCCCTAATGAAGAATACGTCCCGTCGATAGAAGAGTTGCGTCTGCTGAAGAAGACCGATCCTCTGATATATGAAACTTACTGAAAAGTACTGTGCCACTTCTATATCTGTGGATAAGTGACTGGATGGAGAAGTGGGGGAGTTAAACAAATATTATGGCAAATTATTTGCTCCTCGGGGTGAATAAAGCTAGTTGGTGACGCGGCTGGCTCCTAGCATCGATGAAGAAATAGTTGAAAGGATCAGTGCATCCACCAGTTCCTACACCACAGCATCTAACAAAGACACTTTTAAATCAGATATGAACTTGGAAAGTTTCCATCACCAAGTTAAGATCCCAATAGATCCCAATATCTAATAAAACTCTACTGGCGGGTTTTCTTATGCTTTGGTTGAAGCGATGTGTAGTTCCAACACTTCCCCACGAAGTGGTTGTCGCTGATGTGGTGTATTCTGCGGTCTTACTTGCTCATGGGAAGTTCATTGCCCTCCTTCCAGCAATAGTGGCTGGGATTCAAAGCGGATTGTGGGCACTAACGAAGAGCTTTTGTCAAGTGGAGGCAATCGTGGATGTGAAGGGCAACCCAGTCAAGGATTCAAATGGTCATCCCCTGGTTAAGACTCCCAGTCCCAGGGTCGAGCTTCCATATACTTTTTTGATGTGATGCATTGTTCATTACTGATGACCGCTGTCTCTGCATCATGTGTGATGCATTGCTCATTACTGATTACCGTTGCCTCTGCATCAGAAGGTTTTGCATCCTTCGTGCAACGGCTGGAGAACTCTAACTGGATTCACAGTTACATGTTCTTCATCTGGAGGACTATTTTGAATGGGGCAAACTACTAACTTAATAAGTGTTTTCCGAGATCCAAGGCACATCCTACGGGGACACGTTTTCAGATCTCGTTGGCCCAGACGGATTCACTCGATTATCTTCTTGCATCTTCTGGTGGTTAATCAACATCCGACCTGGATATTTGATTTTTTCTTGCATGATCGAAACTTACATGCCTTGTTGATTCGTCAGGCAGTTTGGTTACGATCAATATTATGTTAGCAACTCCAACCCATATCTTCGCTTCTGTGGGAGTTTGTATGAAGATGCCGGGCATGGTATTATAATGTAGCTGTAGGAACCAGAGCTGTCTTCACCCTTCCTCACAAGATGCCTATTTTTTTATACAAGTCTTAGCTTTTGTATTGGTATTTTATTGCAAATAAGGTGCCTGGATTTTGAACAAACACTTCCGACATAAAAGGCATCGAATCCACGTATAAAGCTAAGGAAGGGTCCAAGGGTTGCCGGATGTGATGAATGACCGAGTATCAGGAGACCGAGAGGGAGACCAGCAGAGCAGAGGAAGCTTCAGATTCAGGGTGTGGAGAAAGAGATGCTGAGGAGCGGTCTACCAAAAGGATTCAACATGCTATGTCCAAACGCACCTGAGCTTCTGCTTTTGAAGGTGAATCAAGGCGAAAGAAGATGAGAGAAGGCTCGGAGGCTGCAGCTTCAGCACAAGTGTCTGGGATAATCCTCTATGGTATAGAGGAGTAGGAAGAAGAAGATGAAGAGGAGGAGAAGGAGGCAGTCTTAGCTCTACGTCCCCCGGGTTTGTGCAGCAGGGGTCCCGCGGTCCTGATGGAAGTAGAACCTGCAGGCTAGTTTGTGGTGGCCGAAGGGGCTATAGTTGTAGAACCGTCGGCCGCAAAAGTGATGGGAGGACTGAAGTTACAATCCTAACTCAACCGGAGTTTCTACTTAGCTGGAAGTTCTCTCGACTCAAGAAGAAAGGGTAGAGGTGTAACAGCCGGGCTCTCTCAGTGTATTGATGTCGACTCCATGGGTTGCGGAGCCCAGTCCCACCACGGGACATCTCAGTGGTAAAGCTCCAGTCACCAAGGCCTCCTTCGGTCAAGTGCCATCTTCATCATCTGAGGAGCATGTTGACTATTTAGGAGACGAACTTGACTGTGATGATGAACCTGCGCCTCCTAATATAGTAAGCTTTCTC
The DNA here is from genome assembly GCA_038442645.1 of Agave tequilana. Taxonomy (NCBI): domain Eukaryota; kingdom Viridiplantae; phylum Streptophyta; class Magnoliopsida; order Asparagales; family Asparagaceae; genus Agave; species Agave tequilana. Next base: position 2,159 of record JAVJIF010026958.1, on the reverse strand, counting down.
ACATTTCAGAGGAGGAGATGCAGATGGACGTCCTGGAGACAAGTCTTCCATTGGAAGGAACTGCCACTGTTGAGGATATTTTTTCTATTCCACCTATTCTTTTCTTCATATGAACATTATTTTAACGCTCGTTTGACTGTTTTTTTTTTGCAGGTGTCATCACAGGTGTCAGAGCTGTAACCTCCCCTCATAATGAGGAGATGATTGAGGAACTGGTCCAGTCGGGGGGCCTTAAAGTTCCTACTACTGGCACGATCCTATGGTTACAACTACCATGATCGGGGAACCCTCATTCCAAAGCAGATTACTGAAGGGTCTACCATCTTCGGATCTACCATCTTTAGATTCTCAGCTTGGTAAGAGAATAAAAATTCTCTATATACTTTCACTCTCATTGTTATTGCCAACATGGTCGTTATAATTGCAGAGAGCACTAGGGTGGCTCAAGTGGAAGAGCCTATGGCAAGCACTGACGCAGGAGACAGCATACTTCAGACTTCGACAGCTGAACCAAGTATTATAAAGTCTGTTTCTGCAGTTGTCATCATAGAGGCTGCCACAGTTACAATCTCGGAGGTACCGGTTACAACTTTGGTGTTGAAGAAACCTACTGCTGGCCTTGTCCCTGCGCTAAGTGAAACGGCTTCTGCTCTTACGGACATGGTTCACACAATTACGGAAAGGGGGTTCGGAAGCGTGTTAACAAGGTTAGCTCCAGCCATGGATATCATGAAATAATTAGCTCATTAGATGGTCCAACAATTCTTCATTTAAGTGAAGTCTTGCATCAAGTTGGTTCTTTCCGAGAGAAGTTCATTCGAGTTTGCCTGAATGCTCCTTGAAAATTAGATTAAAAACATTCGTCATACTGGAGGTTCAGATCAGGCTAAGGCATATATGACACTAGCAGAGCAACTGGGGATATGCTTGAAGGAATTGAGGACCCTGAAAACTGATAATCCAATGGATGAGGCCTAGCTGATGATAAACAAGCTCCTCGCTGCTCAAGACTACTAATGGAATGATATTGAGGAGCAAATGGCTGAGGAGGCTCTCACTTCAACGAATTTCATGCTAGCTACTAGAGATTGGTTGATGACTCGAGGGAATCTGAGGCCATCACCAAGAATGCAGAGCAAGTCATAGCCAATGCTCAAGCAGCAATTGCCAAAGCGCAAGCCTTGATTCAAATTAATGAGCAGAAACTTACCACTGTCAAGAAAAGACTGGAGGAGTTAGAGGTCATCGAGAAGGAGGTTCAAGAAGATCTCACTGCTCGTTCTTTCCGAGCTGGAATCTCTTTAAGCACAACTTGCAACGAGGAAATTCCTGTCAAAAAACAAATTGAGAGTTCAAGCCTTCACAAAAATGAAAGAACACGTGACATGAGATTTAGCACCACCGGGACAAGATTCACTCTCTTGTTGACCGGGATTAGCCCCTTTGTACCTCTTTTTTTTTAAACTCTCTGTATATTAAAAGGAGAGTCTTTGTTATTGCTTTTATCATTATGAATAATACAAGCAATTAAAAGTTTTGTCTCAACTCTATTTTCTTTTGTGTATGAGAATTTAGATGGACTAAAATGATGGTGTTTAACTACTAGAGGTAACGATTTACATAGTAATTAAATTCAGTCCTACGAGAGAATCTGACGGAGTTGCTGTCAGAGGTGTGATATTAACTTGACAAAATGGAGTAGGTTTCATGGACTTGTCATTTATAGATGAGAATGACAGTATGGACAAATCCATTAAAGATTTTGAAGGAATTACCGCCAGAGGTGTAATGTTAAACTGACGGTGAGAACTAGACTTGTAATTGAACAAGTTTAATAGATTTGTTATTCTATGAAAGAGAATAACAAGTGAAGTTTTCACTCTGCAAGTTATTGTGGTTGAGTATATCATTAGAGGTTTAGTATTAATGTAATTAAGAATCGGCTGAGGATTAGAAAGAACACTGTTAAAGATGAGATATTAATCTAACAGTGATTTTAAGTGGACCTGTCATTTTATTATAGAGGATAACAAGTGAGACTATACCCGTCGGGGATCTGAGTATTTCTTTACCATCAGAGGTGTGATATAACTTAATGGATTGCATTGAATCTTGTCAGAGGTGTGATACTAACTTGACAAGGATGTGAGTTACAGGTG